>JAAGKR010004315.1:18994-36716 GCA_011419295.1 Clarias macrocephalus | reverse complement strand
TTCTTCACTTACATCAAACTTTTTCCTTGAGATTTCTTCAATGCCTTTCTCTTCCTCTTCCTCCTCTTTTTCCAGTTTCCATCTCTGCTCCTGGTTTTCATTCCTATCATCGTTTAGATCAATTTCCTCAGCCAATGGGCCTTGTTTAATAAACTCATCTGTACTTCGTTCTTCTTCACTTACATCAAACTTTTTCCTTGAGATTTCTTCAATGCCTTTCTCTTCCTCTTCCTCCTCTTTTTCCAGTTTCCATCTCTGCTCCTGGTTTTCATTCCTATCATCGTTTAGATCAATTTCCTCAGCCAATGGGCCTTGTTTAATAAACTCATCTGTACTTCGTTCTTCTTCACTTACATCAAACTTTTTCCTTGAGATTTCTTCAATGCCTTTCTCTTCCTCTTCCTCCTCTTTTTCCAGTTTCCATCTCTGCTCCTGGTTTTCATTCCTATCATCGTTTAGATCAATTTCCTCAGCCAATGGGCCTTGTTTAATAAACTCATCTGTACTTCGTTCTTCTTCACTTACATCAAACTTTTTCCTTGAGATTTCTTCAATGCCTTTCTCTTCCTCTTCCTCCTCTTTTTCCAGTTTCCATCTCTGCTCCTGGTTTTCATTCCTATCATCGTTTAGATCAATTTCCTCAGCCAATGGGCCTTGTTTAATAAACTCATCTGTACTTCGTTCTTCTTCACTTACATCAAACTTTTTCCTTGAGATTTCTTCAATGCCTTTCTCTTCCTCTTCCTCCTCTTTTTCCAGTTTCCATCTCTGCTCCTGGTTTTCATTCCTATCATCGTTTAGATCAATTTCCTCAGCCAATGGGCCTTGTTTAATAAACTCATCTGTACTTGGTTCTTCTTTACTTACATCAAACTTTTTCCTTGAGATTTCTTCAATGCCTTTCTCTTCCTCTTCCTCCTCTTTTTCCAGTTTCCATCTCTGCTCCTGGTTTTCATTCCTATCATCGTTTAGATCAATTTCCTCAGCCAGTGGGACTTGTTCGATAAACTCATTTGTACTTGGTTCTTCTTCACTTTCATCAAACTCTTTCCTTGAGATTTCTCCAAGTTCTTCCTCTTCGTTTTCCAGTTTCCCTCTCTGCTCATGGTTTTCATTCCTCTCAACATCAGCTTCCTCATCCAGTGAGTCTTGTTTGATAAAGTCACTTTTAATGGGTTCACTTTTATCATACTCTCCCCTTGAGATTAGCTCAATACCTTCCTCTTCCACTTTCCTTCTCTGTTCCTGGTTTTCATTCTTCTCAACATTTAGGTCAGCTTCCATTGCCAGTGAACTTTGTACGATAAAGTCACTTTTAAAAGGTTCTTCTTCAGTTTCATCATACTCTCTCCTTGAGATTTCTTCAAGAACTTCCTCTTCCAGTTTCCATCTCTGCTCCTGGTTTTCATTCCTCTCAACATTTAGATCAGTTTGCTTAGCCAGTGAGCCTTGTTTGACAAATTCACTTTTAATTAGTTCTTCTTCAGCTTCATCATACTCTCTTGTCAAGATTTCATCAACAACTTCCTCTTTTTCTTCGGATTCCCTTATCTGTACCTGATTGTTTTTACTTGTTTCAACATTAAGTTCAGCTTCCTTGCACAGTAAGCCTCGCTCATTGACAACGCTTTGAATGGGTTCTTCTCCAGTTTCATCAAAGCCTCTCCTCATTATTTCATGCACACCTTCCTCTTCTGGTTTCCTTGTCTGTTCCTGGCTGCTTTCACTCTGAAAATTTACATCAGCTTCATTAGTTAATAAGCCCTGGTCAATAAACTCACTTTTACTAGGTTCTTCGTCATTTTCATTATTGTCTCTTGTCAAAATTTCATCTCCAGTTTCATCCAGGCTCCTTATTATTTCATCACCGTTCTCTGCCTCTTCATGTTTTGTTCTCTGTTTTTGACTGCTTTTACTCCTTTCAACATTTAGGACAGCTTCCTGTGTTAATAAAGCCTGTTCAACAAACTGACTTTTATGTGGTTCTTCTTCAGGTACTTGGTTTTTTCTTTTTAGAATTTCATCAACATGTTTGTCTTCCTCTTCTTGTTTCCTTTTCTGCTCTTGACTGTTTTCATTTCTCTTAACAATTATATCAGCTTCATTTGTTAATAAACCTTGGTTAATAAACTCACTTTTAATTGTTTCTTTTTCACGTTCATCTTTGTCTTTCCTAATTATGTCAACATCTTCCTCCTTCTGTTTCCTTCTCTTCTCCTGGCTCTGTTCTTTTTGAGTTTCGTAATTCTTTTGTCTTATAATTTCATCAACATCTCCCACGTCTACATGCTTTTCTGATACCTTTTCCTGCTCCTGGTTGTTTTCACTTCTTCCAGCACTTAGATTTGTTTCCTTGGCCAATAAATCCTGGTTAACAAACTTGCTTTTAAGGTGTTCTTTTTCAGTGTCATCATTCTCTCTCATAATAGTTTTCTCTTCTTCTTTTTTTTCCAGTTTCTTTGTCTGTTCCTGTTCACGCCTCTCAACATTTAGATCAGCTTCCTCACTTCCAGACAATGTACTGTCTCGGTTCTTTATACCTACATCAATGTAAGCAGATGATTTTTCTTGGTTTTCTAACGTTTGCTCATTATCCTCCTTTGTCTGAGATTTCTTGTTTTTGTCTTCTGAGCTTTGGCAAATGTGTTTGCTTTTGTCTTTTACTTCGTGACCACCATGAGCAATACTTTCCCAGTGAACAGCAGCGGCTCTCACTCTAAGCCCAGGATACTGCAAATCATCTCTTGTCTCATTTGACTTTGTTTCAGTTCGTTCTTTTTCCTCTTTTTTTTCTTTTAACTCTATCGAACTCTTACTGATTGCTTCAGTGCCTTCTTGTTTAAAGTGCAGATTGTGGGCCTCTTCATTTGTGACCTCCGGTCTAAGATATCTTCCTACAGTTCCTCTGAGATAACCCTGTACAGAAACAATAGTGAAAACAAGCAAACAACAAAGTCAGTGTAAGAACCATGTACAATGTGTGAGAGATATTGCCTGGCACATCTTACTTATCCCTTCACAATGTTTTTTTTTTTTTTTTTTTTAACAATAAAATGACATTTAAACTACATGGGCTTTAGTTGTCAACTGTGTGTGAGACACAGTGTCTTTCACTGACTTGATTTTGATACTTTAATTTGGTATAATCAGCATGACACATTTCAGATATAATGTGCCTAGAGAGTTTAAGACAGAATTGAAATTTGTTTTAAACAAACAAACAAACAAACAAACATGTCCTATAAGTCTTCTTTTTGAAGCGTGTCAAGCACCTTCTGTGATTCACGCTGGATATCGGCAATGGTGCCATACCATAACCTTTGAGTTGGATCTTCATGCAATCAAAGACGTGGTAGCGGACATAGTCAGAATAGAACCAGTTGCACTCCCGATGTACACAGGACGATGTCTTTTGTTACACTGACACTGTCACATTGTCTTTTGTCACACTGTATGAAGGTCGGTGCTCCCTGTGACTGTGCAGCCTTGTGCTAGTCTTGAAACTTTTTGATACCACCTCATACTTATTTGGCATTTTATAATGTATTTATATTTTGATGATGTATTGCTGTAAAAAACAATATAAATTAAATGCTGTGCTATGAATCATTTGTATTATTTTCTGTATGTTGTAGAATTGTTCTCACTCTTACCACCTATACAGCTGTATACAGGGTTGCAGGGGGCTTGGAGCCTATTCCAGAAAACAGGGTGCCAATCCATTGCAAGGCCTACACACAATACGAGCAATTTGGGAACACCAATTAGCCTAATCTGCATGTCTTTGGATTGTGGGAGGAAACTGGAGTACCTGGAGGAAACCGACCAAGCATGGGGAGAACATGCAAACTTTACACACAGAGGCGAAAATCAAACCCGGACCCTGCAGGTGTAAGGCGCCAGTGCTAACCACTAAACCACCTTTGTAGACTTATTCTCTCCCAGAAAAAGACCAGCTGAAAGAAATAATCGAAAGTCCAAAATTGGCTTCACATTCATGTCCATAATGAGGGTGTGCAAACATCTGACTGCAACAGTACATACACAAGTGAAACTAATTGTACAGTATACTTTAGTTCAGTACAGTATACTTTAGTTTAACACTTGTTTTCAAAACGACATAAACATACAAGTTAGTGACATCTAAAAGAACTACAGTACACTGTTGCATAAACTAGTTAAGTGGGAAAAAAAAAAGAAGTGGTGAAACATTTAAGATGTGTTCGGGTGCAATTTGCTAAAAAAGCTCTCTGCTGCAGATAATTTCTTACCTAAACTGGGTGTCTACAGCAATCGGTTTACTCATAGTCCTGAAAACCCCCTGTCCTGCACTGTTTAATATTGTGTCTACCATCAAAACCCCTAGGCCAGCTCACTATGGGCTTAATAAGTAGCTCAAGAGAAGCATTCAATGTGTATCCAGGTAGGGAAAAAATGTAACTGTTCAAGGCAGGGGGTCATCAAGTATAATGTATAAATATTCAGCATGTACTGATCCTTTTCACATCAATTGCACACTTCTTGCACATTTATGCTGAAATTGGAACGGTATAATGCATTTCCTAAATGATAACTTGTAAAAAGGGGCAGCTCAGTAGTTAAGGCATTGAACTATAGTCTGGAGGGTCTCAAGTTCAACCCCCACCCCCACCAAATTGCCCCTGTTAGGCCCGTGAACAAGGCCCTTTAACCCTCAATGTCTGAGATGTATAATGAGATAAAAATATAAGTCGCTCTGAATAATTGTATCTGCCAAATGCTGACATGTGTCTTTTAATTTCACATTAAATTCCATGTAACACTATAGCTGCAAGGTAGGGATTCAATTATTTAATCATCCATTTCTCCTCCTGTAAATTTCACAAGACAACTCATCTAATTGCAAATGAAAATGCATTTAACACTGTTTAACCACTCATCACCTCATATTTATAAAAAAAAAAAATCTATTTTACATTACATCTGCAGTAAATCTTTTAAAATAACTCGAATCATTCGGATTTGCTGCTATGCACTAAACTAACGAAGAGAGAAAAAAAAACAATGTGTGCAATGCATGATGGGAGACAGACAGTAGCAGCTCTCAAAGTCAAAACTGAACACTTCCCTGCAGAGCTGAGGCTCTTTAACCAGCACTGTTATATAATAGTAGTATTCAAATCAATGATCCAAAACGTTTGGTTCAGTGTTGACTATTAGAGTCCGGAAATGACTTTGCAAGCAACACTAAAACTTCACTTTTTTTCCTTCTGTCAGATAGGGGAACAGTGTTAACCATATGATATAAATATCTGTTTATTTATTGAATCAACTGTTCAAGTATGCGTGCTGCAGTAGTGTTGAATGGTATTGCAGGAGTAAAATCTGGGTATTTTACACCAAAACATGTCTGTCCCTTCTCAGATTCTTTGTCTAATCCAACTCACACGGAACCCCCCACATAATTGTTGTTCTTTGTTTTACTGGCTGAGCATCATTTAAGACATACAGTATAAATACAGTCTAACCAGAAATCCAGATTTAGATCCCCAATAAACAAACGAGTGGTGACAGTGCTATGGACAATTTTTGACAAACATGAGGAAGAACCTAAAGAGGAACCAGATTCAAAATGGAGCCTACCCTCTTCTAGGTTATACTGCGTTGTGAGATTATTAAAACACATAATATACAGGTGTAGGTATTTATACAAAGTAAAATCTTGGTGGAGTGACCACATGAAATATTGACCACATGTGATTTCACAACATTTATATGAAACTATGCAAGATTTTGGCAAGATGTCGATTTTGGAGATTTATTTCTATTAGAGAATTACACAGATAGCCTACATAAGAGGTAGTCCAAATTCTGCAGGCATTAAATTACTTAATGTCCTGAAAGGTCTCAGGTTCAACTCCACCATCACCAAGTTGCCGCCTTTGGGCCCTTAAGCAAGGCCCTTAACCCTCAACTGCTCAGATGTATAATGAGATAAAAATGTAAGTCGCTCTGGATAAGGGCGTCTGCTAAATGCTGTAATTGAAATGTTAATGACTTTTTGAGTGAATGTTTTGTTCTGGTCACAGTTAAGGTAGATATGAAACCTATCCTGGAAACGCTGGGTGTGAGACAGAAATACACCCTAGGAGTTATCAGCAGTTGCAGGTTATCAAGGGACACCATGCAACACGCACAAACATTCAGCTACACCTAGGGACAACTGTTCTTATATAATCCACCTACTTATATGGTTTTGATAGATAAATGAATATAATAATAAAAAAATATAATGAATAAAAATCAAGAAACCTGGTAGAAACCTATGTGGACTTGGCGAGAACATGCAGAGAAACCCTGAGCAGAGTGTGCAATTCTCAGCAAGCATGAGCTCAAGATGGAACAGGGACACTGAGTCTGTGTTCCACTCTACACACTACCACTCAGCACTGCTTTATGAGTATAATCTCACTCTTCAAATAGGAAGCTCTTTAGTTAAACATTTACAATAATGCAAATGTTTGAGCAATTGCGCCACACCTCAAATGTTTTATATTGACTGAACAACTGGACAGAATTAACACAGACACATACAAAATATGTACACAGATCATAGTCATACAGCCTAGAGGTTTTGAATGTCTGCAGCTGTTTGTTAAATTTTTCAAATATTCTGATGCTGTCCTTTTGAACTGTCGAATTTTGCATATATCTTTTTGTTTTATTAGTGCAATATAATAATAATAATAATAATAATAATAATAATAATAATAATAATAATAATATATAACCAAAAGTTTGTTAACACCTTAATATTACTTACATATGTGCTTTTTGTAAATCCCATGCAGATTTATTCCTAGTTTTTCATTACAATAATCAAAACTCTTTTGACAAGGCTTATCACTAGGTTTTGGAGCATTGCTGTGGGGAATTGTAATAATCCAGCTACAAGAGCATTAGCGACAGTGAAGAGAAACCTAATCCTACAGTTGTGCGTTTTTTATTTTTTGTGGCAACAGGTTGGGGAAGGAACACATATGGGTGTCCACTTTTGGGCACATAGTGTGTAATTTATGCTTACTGTATTTCAGGGTCATTTTCTTCTATCTATCTATCTATCTATCTATCTATCTATCTATCTATCTATCTATCTATCTATCTATCTATCTATCTATATAATGATCGATAGATAGATAGATAGATAGATAGATAGATAGATAGATAGATACAGTAGATAGATAGATAGATTTTTCTTTTCTGCAGTGTGTATTCATTCAAAGGTGACACTTTTTATTCTTGGACTTTACACTACACAAAATATTGCTGACAAAATCAAGCTGACATTATGAAATCATAATTGGATTTAATGCATTAAATTCACCCAACCAGTATAAATAACAGCAAGAACTTAAGCACAAATGTAACAATAATTACTGAATGTCAATGATAAATTAAATAATATTCACACACACACACACACACACCCACAGACACACTTTCAGTCAATCCTATGTAACTGAAGACTAACTTCAAACGTAGGGTAAAGGAACATAAAAAGAGAAAAAAAGGTAGTTTAAACACATCTAATGTCAAGTTAATAGTCTCACCTGACTTGAGGAAATCTTATCTATTAACACAAACTACATGATTTACTGGCTGAAACCCAATTAAACTCATGAAAACACAAACAAAAATTCTAAGAAACACTCACCCAAACAGTCCAGATGGCACGGCCAAATCTATTTATTGCACTTTCAGGGTCTTCCATCTCTGAGAACTCTGAAATAAAAAGTTCAATGAAAGACTCCAAAATCAAGAAACCGAGTTGTTTAGATCTGTTACTAAAGTCTTTGAACTACATGCAGGTCGTCAGTCCTGAGGTTCAGAAGCTGTTCTTTAAAGAGGAAGGAGAAGAATAGAGCAGGTTTGGCCGAAGAGAAACATATCACCATAACGGAACATAGCGAAGGACGTGTGTGGGCCTGTGGTTAAAAAAAAAAAAAAACAAGAGCTTATGGCAACGAAGCACTGTTACGTGGTCCGCTTTACTGACAGGCAGCTGCTGTAGCACAAGCATGAGTCCACTTCCCTAACCTTCATTTTAAACTACAATAAACCAGGAAATGAACGGGATGTAGAAATAATAGACTAAGAGTGATGTAGCCTGCTGTAGCCCAGGGTGTTTTATGATAAGCAGACATGTGAATCAGCAGCTATTGTGCAAACATTTCAGTTTAGGTTGTGAAAAAAAAATCTATATTTTGGTCAGGAAAGTGTTTACAACTTATTATTATGGGAAAGTGTGAGGCCACACCCTTTTTCACTAGGACTGACACGCCATAAGGAGACCACATGAATTGTTAATATGTACCTGGTTTAGGTACTGTGGGTCCATTACAAAAGGATAAAAGGCTTAATATAAAAGGTCATAATTCATTATTTTTATCCACAGAAATGCTCACAGGCATTTGAAATGTAAGCAGACATTTTGTTCGACTGAAACAAACAAACATTCATTCATGATCTATACTGCTTATCCTGAACAGGGCCTAGAGTCTATCCCAGGAGACTTTGGGCATGAGACAGGGTACACCATGAACTGGGGGTCAATCCACACACACTATGGGCAAATTTGGAATGCCAATTAACCTAATTAAGTTCAAGTGGAGTCGATGCTCTGGAACTCACCCAGTTCTTTCTTCAATTTGTTTGCTGCAAGTTCCTTGCTTGTGGTGGCATTTAAACTACCATCTTTGACACTGTTTTCATTAATACTTGAATTAAATAAATCCACACCAAATAAAAGCAATATATCTGAGGTAAACTATGTAAAACACTTACCATAGTTAACATTCAGCTTGCCACTGTTGGGTCCTTGGGCAAGACTCGTAACCCTTCGCTCCATACATCCCAGAAACTGCATGCAGAGACGGTCCCACGCCCAGTTGGAAAATTGCAGGGTTGTGACAAGAACAGGCATCTGGCGTAAACTTTTTGTGGTTATTGCTTATTAGTTATCTTTCACAAAGGACAGAGAAGATTGCAGCATTAGAGAAGCATATCATGATTCTAGAAAGGAGTTCGAAATGCTCTGACCGTGGCAGTAGAGCCTTTACGGTAGGGCAGATGGGTCATGACTCAGCGGCATAATCATGCCGCCAAAGCTAACACAGAGGTTCAGCCTCGAAACCACCGCTCTGCGAATGCTCTACATAGTGAAACTGCTGAGAAACCCAAAAAAGCTCTGGTTATAGGAGACTCTATCCTAAGGCATGCAAAGTTAGCTAGCAGGTGTAGACATCCCACTCTGAAAAAAACTAATTCGAGGGAGAACCACAATCATTGCCCCAACCCAGCTCATTGACACACACATACAAATATTAAATTTTATTTGAACATTGATTTAAAACACTATTTGAAACTGTTATGATATTTGCATTTATTTCAGGTTTGTAATTCTTTTGCAAATCTTTTTTGTATTGGGAAACAGATTGTTTGGCAGATTTGAGCATCTTGCTTGAAGTCTCAGTGTCATAGTCATCTGTATAATTAACAATGAATTTAATTTTGAAAGACCTCAGATGCATGAGTGTTGTGTGAATCATCTGAGTTCTGAGTTCTGTATTAATTTGATGCACCACCCTGAATTAGAATTAGAATTGGGTAGAAGCTTGATTAACTGGCAAGCTTTTGAATCCCAGCCGCTCTGTGCTAAATCTCACGCAGGAGCTCTCCGACATGCTGAATCAACTTGAGGATTGCCCTTTTGAAAAGTCAACTTGAATTTGGCAAAATATTGGGTGACATTATACAGAAAGCATGTGTATGCAGTAGTTTTACAAAGCATTTGGGGTTTTTTCAGTCTTTCAGTCTCTTTTGCATATGAGATGTCTTTTGTTTCCTCCTCTATGCCTACAAAAAACAAACCATTTAACATTGGTGAAGAAGATTGTCCAAACCTTTCCTTCAGAAAGCCAATGTGTAGGACAATGTTTTTGTACTAGCCTGATCATAATAGAAGTGCATTTGGTAAGCATCTCAGTCAGAACAGTCTGACCACATCTAAATGAATTTTCAGTTGAAGTGGGAGGGCCGGTTTCAAAATAGCCACATTTTGCTTTGATGTCAGCTGATGTACACTCTTGGCATTCTCTCAGTCAGCCTCATGAGATAGTCACCTGGAATGGTTTTCCAACAATATTGAAGGTTGAAGTGCAAGTTGCCTGCTTTTCCTTTCCAAACTGTCTCAGTTGGATTTAGATCAGGTGATTGTGTACGGAAGGTCTGTGTACACATCTGATGCAGCAATCCATCGCTCTCCTTCTTGGACAAATAGCTCTTTGTGTTAGGGGTCTTTGGTCTGTTGGAAAACAAATGATGGTCCTACTAAGTGAAAATAATAATAATAATAATAAAAAAAACACTGATCACTACGTTTAAGATATTTTCACTTGTAAAGATAAAACCTCACAGTTTGTAAAACTTCATGTGCCTGTCAAAATTTTTTTTTTCTGATTAGTTTGAATGCGTAAACGCACATCTTTTCGGATCAGGGTTCATGTAAACAGTTAAGCTGGAATCCCTAATGGGAATGATTTCAGTTGGATAGAAGGGATGTTGTCCATGTAAATGCAGCTCCTGATAACTCCGTAGTAGCAGTTTTGGCAAAAACAGTGACCAGCTGGCTTGAATAGCCAATGCTGTAAATAGAAAGGGTCTGTGTTTTCACGTTTGATAACACAGAGTTGTTTTTGTCAATCAACACTTTGTAGTTGTTACGGCTAAATGATACACGATTAGACCTTTCAGGCCATTTGTCATGCATGGATGATGCAATGCAGTTAAA
The DNA here is from genome assembly GCA_011419295.1 of Clarias macrocephalus. Taxonomy (NCBI): domain Eukaryota; kingdom Metazoa; phylum Chordata; class Actinopteri; order Siluriformes; family Clariidae; genus Clarias; species Clarias macrocephalus. Next base: position 25,888 of record JAAGKR010004315.1, on the reverse strand, counting down.
TATGTTTTCAGCTTTGGCATCATTGCACAGTGGCATGTCTACAAATCAAATGTTGACCTTATCCTGTCTTCTTTTTTACACATGATATCATTGCTTTCATCAGCCAAAATAATGAATGGCCTTTTTTTGTCTGGATGAACTTGTACAGATCATCGAAACATTCTGGTTCCAGTGGCATATTCACAAAGCTGCTGTGTTGGTTGTTGAGAAGGTACAGTATAGTTTTTCAATATTTCTGTATCAGGAAACATTTTATTGAATAGCTTGCCTGCTTCTGACCCAAACATACCCATATCATACACTGTCTTCACCTTATTCCTATCCCAGCTCTTCCTAATTCCACACAGCTTACTGCAGTTTTGCAGCGTGGCTTTCCTTCAGGCTCATACCATCGAGATACTTGAGCAACAAGTCAGAACATAATATCACACCATGCCCCTGCCTTCACATGCAACATACTTATTTTTTTTCTCTCATCCCTTTAGTTGACTGAATTCTTTCATGCATATACTTCACAAACATCACAACACTCAGGTGGCTTTATGTAAAATTCACCTATTTTCTTGATTTAAACACCTACCATTATTGTAGCTATTATGAAAGTTAATTTGAGGTGAGTCATTGGGTTTTAAGGTTCCCCCACCTGCCAAATCCCCCCTTGACCCATGAGCATAATCCCTATATAACATAGTCTGTTACAGTATATCCAAAGTCCACTATAATCAGATTTGATAATTTCATGCACAAGGAAAACCTCCAGTGCTCCTTAAAAACACTTTCTGCTTAAAAACAATCCTGTTTCATCAGCATTAAACATTTTACATACATCATATCTATCTAGCAGCTGTGGTAGTTTGTTTTGCAGCAAGGCATTAGCCAATTCTTGCAGTACTGACTCCGACTGTGTCATGCACACTCGTAACACGACCGGCACGAGGACCCGGAAGTAGTACGGTCGCAATTCAGGAAGCATAAAAGGAGACAAAATGGCGCTTCACAACGCTAAGTCATTGAGTTCGCCCATACCTTTTCTGATGCTTCGCCGACTTTTCAGTGAGTACTCACCGATTCGTGTTGCTTCTTTGATTGAGTGTGTGTTGCTAGAACGCGGATTTATTTGTGTAGATCCTAGCTCTTCGTGTAAGAGAGTTCTTAGACTAAATGCGTGGTTATCCTGCCTACTCGCGCTGCTTCCGCATTTGGGTTTACCATAGCTACACTGGGTACACTTGGGTTTACCATAGCTACCATAGCTACACTGGCTAACTGCTAAGGCTTCTGTGTTTACCCTCCGGCTGCTTGTGACAGAATGACTGAGCCCAAAGCAGTAAACCCAGCGGAGTTTGCTCGCCTCTGTGATGTGGTTGACCAGCATGCCAAGCTGATCGATCAGCTCCGTGGTGAAGTCGCGTCTCTCCGAAAGGACCTCCAAGACGTTGCGGCTTTGCGCCACAAGGTGGCGGAGCTACGGCAGGAGAACGCGACCCTCCCCTTTCTGATGTTTTCATAGCTCTACCGGATAAGTGGGATGGCACAGATGGGAAATGCAGTGTCTTTCTACCCGCGTTGGATCTTGTGTTTGAGTTTAATTCCACCAGGTACTCCACAGACCGACTGCGCGTTGCGCTTCTTGTCTCTATTCGGGCAGGCAGCTGAGTGGGCGACGACGGTTCTCAGATCAGATTCAGACACGGCCTACTCATATGGAGAATTCATCCGTCAACTGAAGTTAACATTAGAACATCCTGCTGCTGAGGTGGAGACAGACATGAAATTGTATCATCTGCGGCAGGGAGGGTCGTCCAGGAAACCCATGCAATTAGGACGCGACTCCTTGAATGCTGCAGAGCGAGAACGATGCTTCATGGGAACAGTTCACCGGGCTCCCTCCATCTCTCCGCCACCACACCAATTTGGCCACAAACGAGTCCAAAGCTCCACGTTCATCGACTCCGGTGCCGCATGAAACTTTATTGACTCCTCATATGCCACAAAATTGGGGGTGGAGATTGAAGCATTATCCCAGCCTGTTCGAATAACATCTGTCGACAGTCTGCCCCTCTCCTCCAGTCCTATCACCGCCCAGACTCGACCCATCACTCTCATCATCGACCAACACCAGGAATCAATCCGCTTTCACCTCACCTCCATCTCATCTCCACCCATCATCCTCGGATATCCCTGGCTACTACAACATGACCCTCTCATCTCTTGGTCTCAAAGCCGGATCCTACAATGGGAGCCCCTGTCGACACCAACGCCATCCCCGCTGCTTATCGGGACCTGGCTGAAGTCTTCTGTAAGAGACGCACCACCCACCTTCCTCCTCATCGCCCCTACGACCTGGCTATCAAGCTTCAGCCAGGTTCCGTCCCTCCCCCCCCCGCGGCCATCTGTACTCTCTCTCCACCACCGAGATGCGGGCGATGAAGGAGTATGTGTCCTCCGCTCTCCGCCAAGGCACCATCCGACCCTCCTCCTCACCCGCCGCCGTGGGATTTTTCTTTGTAAAAAAAAATTCTGGCGAATTACGTCCTTGTGTCGACTGTCGGGGAATCAATAACATCAACATAAAAAACCGACACTCGCTGCCTCTTACCAACTCAGCCCTGGACGCCGTCTCTGGTGCCACCATTTTCACAAAGTTGGACCTCCGGAGCGCCTACAACTTGGTGCGTATCAGAGAGGGCAATGAGTGGAAGACATCCTTCATTACCCCTACTGGACACTATGAAAGCCTGGTCATCCCCTTCGGACTCTGTAGCGCTCCAGCTGTTTTCCAACATTTCATTAATGACGTTTTCAGAGACATGTTAGGCCAATGGGTATTTGTCTACCTAGACGATATCCTGATCTACTCACGCACCGCCAAAGAACACATCCAACACGTCAGGGCGGTCCTTAAGAGATTGCTCGCCCACCGGCTGTACTGTAACTTGGAGAAGTGTGCTTTTCACAAGCGCTCCATGACGTTTCTGGGCTTTGTCATCTCGCCCCTTGGTGTGGCCATGGACCAGCAGAAGCTGGAAGTCGTACGTTATTGACCCCTACCCAAGACTCTCAAACAACTTCAACGGTTTCTCGGGTTTGCGAACTTCTATCGTTGCTTTTCCAGGACTACAGTACAGTTGCAGCACCTTTAATCGCACTGACTCGCCCATCATCTCATCACTTTCAACTCAACTCCACTGCCATCACTGCATTCCACGAACTTTGCCGTCGATTCACCACCGGCCCAATTCTCCTCCATCCAGATGCTAACAAACCATTTGTTGTGGAGGTGGACGCTTCAGATGTGGGTGCTGTTCTCTCCCACTGAGGTCCAGACCAGAAACTGCACCCTTGTATTTTCTACTCCAAAAAATTTGACCCCACTCAGCAGCGATACAGGGTAGGGGACCATGAGCTGCTGGCCATGAAGTGGGCATTGGAAGAATGGCGACACTGGCTCCAGGGCGCCAGGGAGCCATTTATCGTCTGGACCGACCACCAGAACCTCATCACAATCAGGAACCTGATACAGCTCAACCCAAGGCAGGTGCGGTGGGCCCTGTTCTTCGAACACTATGATTTCCATCTGTCAGACCCCGTGCCTGTCCTTCCTCCCTCCAAAATCATCGCCCCACCTTTGTTGGGAACTGGAGACAAGGATCCGCCAGGCACAAGCCACGGAAACCGAACCGGCAGGCGTGCCGCCTGGAAGACTCTACGTAGCCAGGTACGCAGCGCACCGTCCAATACATTCAACGTGCTTTCTGGTGGCCCTCAATGACCAAGGACATTGAGGAGTTCGTCCGGGCGTGCCCAGTGTGCACCAGGGCCAAGAACACTAATCAACCAACACCAGGGGAACTCCAACCACTCCCTGTTCCCCGTCGACCCTGGACGCACATTGCCATTGATTTCATCACGGACCTGCCGGTCTTCGAGGGAAAAAAAAACGTTGTCCTGACCATAGTAGCTCGGTTCTCCAAAGATGTGCACTTGGTGGCCCTTGCCGGACTCCCATCAGCTAAAAGGACAGACGAGCTGATATTAGAGCACGTAGTCCGTTTGCATGGGTTCCCAAAGGACATCATCTCGGACAGGGGGCCCCAGTTCACTGCATGGTTCTGGAAGGCCTTCTGCCATCTGATCAATCAATTTTACCTGCAGTCTCTCCTTGGGTTACCACCCCCAGACTAACGGTCATAGGTTGAAGTACCCTCGGCCCAATAGTTGGTCCGAAGGTGTCGACGGTCATGGATTCAAGCCAAGGAGGCCATTCAGCGCGCCAACATCCGCTACGATTGTACCACATAGGTGACAAGGTGTGGCTGTCCACAAAAAACCTACACCTCCACACGGAATCCAAGAAACTGTAACGCTTTAAATCCAGAGTATTGCTCACAACTTTGAACTAGCAGATTTAAACATTATACACAAAGCAGCACATGCACGGTCATTGTTATGTCTGCTCAAGGGTACTTAACAAGGGGAATATGTGACAGCTTTGGTGAGTTATCCATGCACCAGTGGCGGCTGGTGCCAAAAAAAATTTAAATTAAACTTTTAATACTCACCTGTAAATAGCTATCTATCAGGTGATTAAGCACCATTACTACTAGTACATCCACACATGTTTCTTGCACTCACTCTGGACATTCTGGACATTCATTGACACTAGTGGTCACTGCACACTCATGGACATAATGCACATAAGTCACCTTAAAGATGCACACAAGTTACTTTAAATTTGACACTTTACAGCATATTTGCACACCTTCTGGACATTCCATTCTATTGTTCAACTCCATTCCCACACAAATTTCCACAATTCTATATTTTCTATATTGTACAGCTAGGTTTTTCTTTTTTTTTCTTATATTTTTCTTATATTGTATATTTTGTATTTTTTGTATTTTGTATGATATTTTTTTTCTTAGTGAAACTAAAGCCAGTTCCACTTGCCATAAAGAAGTGCTGGAAAAGACTCGTTGAGAATGGTCCATTTGCATGAGCCCAAATATTTAAAAACAATATTGATTCACTAAGAACAAAAAAGGGAGGGTTCAGGGTGCACAGTGCTGCGTCCCAGGATGATTTGAAAAGATCCAATCAGATCTCAGCCTCAAGTCACATGCTTTTCAAAAATGTACATGCCTACATAGACACTCGTTTGCCCGGCGCCCCGCGTACACGAATACAAATGAACGTAATATAGGTTAGATTTTTTAAATTGCAAATAAATTATATTAAGAAATACAGCGGAATATTGGGACTAAATGACTTTATTTCATTATTAAAATACATTATTATTATTTTAAATAATTACATGTTAAAGTAGCATTCTTCTCTGCCTAACTTTAAGGGGGGCGGCCCTCCTGCCCCATATTGACCGGCCGCCACTGCCATGCACGCTACTTTAAACCCAAACCCTGACAGCACTTGGAACACAGTAGCGCTCCTGCTGTGTGTTAGTTCATAGATATTTATAAACTGTTACAGTTGTCCGTTAATCAGTCTGTTTGAGAAGTGCAAAAATACAGCATGGCAACTGCTAGTGTTCCATTATAACCAAATAAAACAATTATGTTTGTCAGCAGTGACAGGGACCTAACTATTACTCCAGTATAATGTCGTTTTTACTCTACTCCCCATTTATGTGTGTGTGTGGCCGGGACCTGAAAACATCATCTGCTAAAGCTGAGATCCCATTGTAACCAAGTTAATTATAACAGGATTATACTTTATTTCAGAACCAGGAACTGGAAGCAGATAAACATCTGCCAGTCGTCTCTGCTACATTCTACTAAGACAGTGTTTATGTCTAGGCTGAAAAACTGTTTGTTTAGTCTTGAGTTAATGTAAATGTTACATGAAAATAGAAATACTAAGAAAACAACAGAATCAATAGGTTACACAAGGACAAAGGAAGTTTAAAAAGAATATTGGTTATATTCATTACTTATTGATAAATTGATAAAGTAGCAATATCCATCATGACGTAATGAGCACTTTGCAAGACATATGGCTGCATCACGTTGCATGATATTGGTACAATTCTGTGGTATGAATTTGAATAAAAGACTAATAAAAGACTTATAAATCTTATAAAGCTTAACATAAAATCAATGTCCTTCCTTAAAGGGTTAAACATTCTTAACTTAAGATACCATTAAGCATGATGCATAAAGAGTTGTAAGAGTGCCCTTAGCCAAGGATTACCCTAACTTTTGGGAATTCTTTTTGCTTAGGCTAATTATGGCATTAAGGAATTGCAAATGAAACCTAGTTTAACAATAGCTGGGGAGTGCTGGTAAAGAACCTCTTCAGAAAACTTGACTGTATTACTGTGATTCACTGAATGCACTGTATGCTGTAGTGCCCCCCACCCCGGTAATCATAGAGTCTTGAATTTAGCAAATTATCAAAACTTTATTATAACTAACATGTCATACCCCCACAGACCTGTAACAGTAGTGTTACACATTGAGACATAACACTAATAAACATTATTACAGCAGATGAAGATGACACATCATAAATTCAAAAGTCCACAGCACAGAGCATTATAATTTACGGAGAAAAAAAATATATAGGTTATTAGTACTAAAACAGAATTGCATAATATTATAAGAATTAATATATACAGTAAATAAAAATAGTATGTGAGTAAAACTTATGAGTAAAAAAAGGAAATTGTTTAGAGCATTTTACTTCATTACTGTATTAGGATTGTGCTCCCTCTTCAGGCTCTGTAAGGATAACAAAAACATAAAATACATATTTAGGAGGTTTATGAATTATATGTGTAAGATTCTATATATATCTCAAAGATAAATATATATATAAATAAATAAATATATATATATATATATATATATATATATATATATATATATATATATATTT
>JAAGKR010004315.1:0-14342 GCA_011419295.1 Clarias macrocephalus | reverse complement strand
TTTTTTTTGCATTTAGGATTTAACAGAGACTGGACTTGTTACTCTTATGGCCTGCTTCTTTGTGTTTTTAGGGTTAAACTCATGCTGTTTCTCTTGTTCTGTTTAATCATGTGACATTATTTGTAGTGGCCTCAATAATTAGTGTATCAAAATAGCAAAATTATATTTTGGTGAAAAACTATAACAAGATTGTGATTAAGTACAGCACTGTTAGTATCTACTAGCAACATATCAGCATGTGAGTGCCGCTATGACACTCATTTAAAGGCCACTAACAGGAAAATGGCACAATGGCCTGATTGAAACACCTCAATACAATAATTAACAAGTTTGGACACATACTTTTCCCCCCATATAATATATTTTGCATACTGCACTACAGTAAGTTTTACTTGAAACAAGTCCATTTTTTTTACTTACTTATTACTGATATATTTATTTGATATAAAAAATACTTGACAGACATAATTAACCCTATGACCTCTCATAATTTATTCATGTGCAGTATATTCTTACTCACTGCATGGTTGGCCATTTTGGATATAAAAGTTTGCTTTGCGTTCCTGTAGTACTGCAGACTTCACCAAAGCACAGACACTGTGTATCTCTCTTCCCCCTGTGTCTGCCACTTTCTCCGTCTCTCTTGAGATGAGAGGGTTAAGAGTGGAGCCTCCTGCAGCCCAGACGAGTTTGGGATGTGGAACACCATCAGACAGACACAAGGAAAATACCCCTACACCATCAGTATTCCAGTTAACAGACATGGACTCAGGGATGGAGGGAGCCACTGGACAGAGGAAAAAAAAAGAATACAAATATTTTTTTAAACAAAATATTTTTTGTAAATATTTATATTATATAACAGAATAAATTTATATTTTTGCATAGTGCAGTCTACATTAATATTAATATGTTTGTGGTCAAATAAAAATACCATATATGTATGATGTAATGCATCAAATACCAGTAAAGAAAACTGAAACAAATCTATTCTTTATCATCTATATACATAGTGATTCATGCTGAGAATTAGGTTTGTTTTCTCATCTTTACCTAAATACTGTCATTGGTGCATAATCATAATCAAGTACTTTTCAGATTTAGGTTGTAACAACACAAAATGTGGAGTAAATATTCATGAAAGACAATTAATTAATTATACACTACTTTTACAGTTAGTCTCATAAAACACAAGATTTTTTGTCTTATTTATTTGTTTATTTATTTTGATATATTACTCAGAATGTTAGCTGCTGGAATCCCCCAATTATTAGCTTCATGTAAAATTGTGTATGATTTTTCTTTTCATAACTGATCAAATTATAACACACTGCACATTTTTTCAAGCCTTTAACTATTCTTACATGGCAGAATACATTAATGTGCATGGACACTATCTTACCAATGCGAGAGTTTGTCCAGACTCGCTCTATTGGTGCATGGAGGGAGCAGTGCTCAACTCTGCATACAATCTCTTCATCCTTATCTATGTTCTCCAGCCTGTTCTCCACTTCCTTTAAAACCGCCACTGCTCTAAACATTCTTGACTGCATCTGGATCGGCCCCTGTATTTCCCCCAGCCCTTCCTCTTTCTTAACTTCCATCTCCCTGTTATTGCATCGCTTTAGCCATTTCACTGCAATGTCAGGAGGGTAGAAGCTTGTAATGCTACAGGCCAGTGTTAAAAGTCCCGGTTGTGGGCTTGATGGGTAACGAGTGCAACTAATTTCTGATACAGTGGGCTTCTTTATGAATCCTAGTACAAGCAGAAAGAAAGGGATTATAAATTACAAGTACATTTGTATTGTATTAATTTTTAAATTAATTTGTATTAATTTAAAGACATAAAATATATAACTAATAATATAAGAATTGCTACACACCACTGAAATTATGTAAGAACTTTTCCACACAAATAAGAAATAGAACTTTGTCACTTACATGCCACTGAATATATGAAAAGATTATATATTAATATTTTATAGTTTAAATATATAATGTTTACACACTACTTAAATAGATGTACATTTTTTATCCATATATAGTAAATGATTGAAAAAATAAGCAAATAAAAAGAAAATGTTCTTTATATTTCAATAAATATTTGTAAAATGTTTTACTAAAAGCAAACATAGAGATACAAGAGCCTGTATGAATGAGTTTAAATATAAATAACTAAAGGAGTAAACAAACAAAGACATAAATAAACATGTAAACAAATAATTCAATTATGCAACAATGACTAGAGTATGCAAGAGTATGCAATATATATACTTAATTTAAATATACTTTACAATGAATGAATAAACAAACAAATTAATGAATCAATCAATCAAACAAAAGAATCAATAAATGAATGAACAATAAATAAACAAATAAATAAATAAATAAATAAATAAATGCTTTTTGAATAAATATCTACATATCTAAATATTCATTATATGTAAACAAACATACAAATAAAATGCATTGTGATATTATATATAGATTTTTTTTATATTATTATGTAATATTTATTCTGTAATATTTGTTCTGTAGCTTGCATGCACTCACCTCTGGTCTTTCTTTTGATAGGCTGTTTAAGAGACATGTGATGGATGGTCACCCACACTGCAGTTTTACCTCTCTCCAGCTCGGCCTTAGGTAACCTGCATTGGCTCCGAGCTGAGAAGAAGCCTTGGGCATCGGGACGTGGTGCCGCCAGGGCTGTAGGGGCAGCCACGGGACACAGCTCCCCACCCTCACAAAACCAGCGGAAGGTGATGACATCTGGGTGGAAGTGGGAAGCTTCGACAGTCATTGTGACAATACCTGGAGAAAAGTATTTGTGTTACTGGAGAAAGGCTGTGTGTGTGTGTGTATGTGTATGTGTGTGTGCGTGCCTTATACTGTACCTGTTTCTTCATTTGGCTCCGAAAGTTGGATTTCTGAGACCTCAGGTGGTGCTAAACAACATAACATTTTTAATTATTAAACAATAATGCACATACAGTAGTCAAAAAATAATATTAGCAAGGGAATATGTATACACAGAAAATATACAGATAAAACAATTATAAAACTTAGCATGTTTGTTCAAATAAAAAGTTACATTGTAGACAAAAAACATGCAATATAAAAATCGAAAATGTAGCAAGATGCCTCCTTACACAGAACAGTAAACTTCTCTGACACTCTCTCCATCACTATCTTGTCTTTCCCTTTATAGGAAATCTGGCATTTGAAGACAGACCCTTTATGAACAGACAGGTTAGGGATGAAGGTGAAAGAGGAAAGGAGCTGTTTGTTTGGGCCAGCTGACTGCAGGGGCTTCCTCGTGTGCAGTTTGTAATAAACTAGAGCAGTAGATGGCAGCAAAGGGGCTTTTTCTGACAACATTGATACACGAGATGCCCTCGGAGTGTGACTTCTTGAGGTGTTGCTTTCTTCTCCGCAGTAAGAGAGACAGACAGAGGGAGTGGATAATGGTTGTTAGTGGTAATATACAGTATTTATACCAAATCAATATTTTTTCACAGTGTAGTGAATCACATTATAATTTATTAGTTTATGTATAGTAACTGAATTATCCTGATCAGGGTCGTAGTGGATGTATCAAAATGAATCGATATTCTGCATTCACAGTTCTTTAACATGGCTATTGCTAAAATACAAAAATAATTAAAATATTTAAAAGTCTACAAGAATGTAAACACATTTGGCAATCTCCAGTAATTACTGTTGACCTGAATGAAGTGATGCTTGAGAGTTTGTGTGTTTTTTAAATTTTTTGCATGCATTTACATACATGGGCTCACACTTAAAATTAAATGTCATAGTAAACATTTATTTATCTCCATTTCTTAAAGTTTGTAGTGGTGAGAGGTACCTGTGTAAGATGTATCTACTAAAAGAACATTATTGAGAAACCAGGCAGTTTGGACTTGATCTGCTCTTCTGCCTTCTATGCTGATGGTGACCCGGCCTTTCTTTCCTACAACCACTCTTGGGGGCAGAATGATGCAAGACACACTTAAACTTTTCTGCTTCTCTACAAGAAGAAGAGAGATACAATACCAATCAAAAGTTTGGATTTATTTTCTACATTCTACAACAATACTGGACTTTTTCAAAATTATGAAATAGCACATATAGCATTAGGTAATGAAGAAACAACAAACAGTCAGTTGTCTTTACAGAGCACAAGTATACTAATATACAGTCATAACAGTTCAACCAAATATATCTAATGTTCACGTTGAGTGGTAGCAAGACAAAACTCTATAAAAGCTTGAATAACTAGCAAATTGTTTAAGTAATAGTTTTGAAAAGTTAAGGTATGTTTGTATCTCTGTGCTGCCTCACCATCTCTCCTCTTCCAGGAGAAGCCGAAGCAAAGCAGAAGAATGAGTACCAGGGAAATGATCATCATCGCCACTGATGCTTTTGCGGATTTAGTCAGGACTAGCTTCTGCACTGAAAGAGAAGGACAGTAAACACTGATAATAGGCCAATTGCCATTTTACTTATTAAAATTACAAAAAAATTATACGGCATGAATAGGCTCAAAAAGCAACCCATGAGCTAAGTTTTAACACTGTTCTCAATAATGATGTTTTTGAGAAATCAAGGGGCAAAGTTCATTAAGCGAAAATTCATATATACGACATGCAGTATATTTATGAAAGTTACCCAACGAATCTGCAGCTGATGGGTCAATGGAGCTCAAAGCTGGATGGGATACATGAGACTGTTGAGCCACACACTGCACTTGTCCAGCTCGCTCTCTCTCCTCTATGCTGAGGGTGTGAAAGTGACGCATTCTATATGTTCCATCATTGTTCTGTTGGACCTGATGAGTCTCAGGCAGGACAGTGCCGTTCCTTTTCCACAGCACGGACACATTCTGTGGGTAGAATCCATTGATTTCACATGCTAAAGTGAGTGGGGATGAGCGTGAGGAGGACGGCACGACAGACACTGTGACTTTGGGGAGAACTAGACGATAAGGAAAGAAGGAAAATTTAAAGAAGGGAGATCAGTCCAATTTTATTGTCATCCCATCCCGTATAAAATTATATATGAACATCTACATATAATTTAAGATCACACAAAAATAAAGATGATAGATAATAACAGGAACTAATGTGGATCAAGGTGTTCTACAACATTGTTGAAATGTTTACAATGTGACAAATCAATGTGGTATAAGAGGAATAAAACAGAGCAGGGACCAATAACATTCCAATAAAAGCATATGCTATTTCTTTCTTGCTTTTTTTTAATTTAATTTTTTTATAATGTGGAAGGTCCATGAAAATGTTATCACTTGTTATAAAAGATAAAAAAAAAAACAATAGTTCCTTCAGTAGTCTATCTTTTCTTATCTCTTGAAGTTACAAAGACAAAAGGAAATTCAGACTCATTATTCAGGAACTGTAAAAAGCAAAGAAACAGTCCTTCAGATGCTCTCCCATAAACCATAAAGGGATTCCTTTGTCTATATACCGTACCATCTTTAGCTGTTTAAGTGACTTATCTGCTATGTAAGTCCTTGTGTAAGTTGTTTCAAGAAATTATTTGTTACTAACACATTGTTGTTTATTTTACATAACGCCTTATGGCACTCAGAACTGAGAATAGAGCAATGCTGTGATTAATAATAATATCACACAAGTCAGGATGCGGTTATATAGAATATGAAGCAGAGCTAACACTGAGACATAGGCACAAGGCTATAGCCAGACGGAAGCTCTCGAAACAGAACTCATTTATATGTAGGGGACATACTGTAGAAAAAAAATATATATATATTGTGAAAACAATAAATGTGTTTTTTTTTGCTCCATAATCAGGTCCCTGAGAAGCCATATTTAATGATAGCCTTTTAGCTAACTCACATCGATTTATAAATTCTTGTTAAACATTTTCCCCCTGTCTATTTAAAAAAAATTAGTATTTATGATATTTATTATATTTTATAATATTAGTATTTAGGTTCAATACTGTATAAATACTATTTGAATGCTCCTCTTCTTTTCAAATTAGTGGACTAAAACTGTTGCTATATACTATATTAAGTGTATTCAATTTAAGACATTAGCAATGTACAAGAAAAAAAATTCTCTTTTTATATGGCCCTGCAAAAGAAATAGATAAAGTTAAAGTGACAACTCAAACATAAACAGTCCGGTGACAAAACTCACTTGTGAGGTTTATTCTGAACTCTCTCACAAGTGGTTTCTCGAGAGTTTCATGGTTCACCGCACAGGTATATGTAACATTTCGATCAGCAAGTTCAGGAATGAATACCAGCTGGCTGAGACTTTCATATAGACCATCCTTCGTGCGGTTTGTTTTGGATTTTTTAGAAGCTCTGATCTCTTTGTCTGCTCGTGTCCAGGAGAATGTGATGTAAGAAGGGCTGAAGCCTTTCGCCCAGCAATCTACTGCACTCTCTTGCCCCAACACCACCTCTGGAGAAGGCACAAATATGGACGGTGAAACTGTGAATAAAGAAGAATGAGCTTTAGGAAAATGTGTTCATCCACATTCAAGAATTTAGACAATCAGCAAATTTTAACTGTGGCATGGTGGCATGCTGGTGCCAGACAATTCTAGTTTTCAGTCTTTCTAGTTTACACAGAATGGTGCAGAAAAACAAACAAATAACAAAAAGTTAAACTAGTAAGCAGGTCTTTGATTGCAAACATCTTGTTCATGATGGTCATTAAGGAGAATAGATAAATGGATTCAAAGTGACATAAAGGCCAAAGTAGCTCCACAGAGATAGTAATCATTATTTAAAATTGTGGTGAACATAAAAAATGCTCTACAACAGCAGATCATGTCAGGTTCCACTTCTGTCAGCAGTAATCTGAGGCTTCACTTGGCACATACTGGGGGCTTGAACCAGCCTGGAAAATATTCTCTTGTCGAAATAGCTTTTACATCAATAGAACTACTCTTTACTGGATGACAAAATAAATGCTCAGTAAAATATGCTTTTTTGCCTGTGAGGGGTTAAATTGTCCAGGTCATTATACAGTACACTTACTGTATAATGACCTGGATGTAAAAACCTAGAACTGATGAAGCATCTCAGTAGAGTGATGAAACATATTTGTTCCCCTAGTCAAGTCACCATTACTTACTGCTGCCAAAAAATATGTTACATCTGTTCTTCTTCTTATCTATGCCTACAGATGCCTTGCAGAAATTTGCGAATATGTATTGAAAGTATACTTAAAAGACAATATTATTTTACAGTCATCCATTACAGGTTATGAAAAAAGTACATTGTTATGTTTGATGTCTGACAATATTGTGGGAATATCATGACTGGCAAGGTCACTTTGAAAATACAACACTTTTATCCAAGATAGTAAGTGAAGCATTTCAAGTATGTTCTTATTGTCCTCATTAACATTTGACATTGATGCTAGTTAACCGCATTTGGTTATTTTGCACATTTGGAAATTCTAAGCTTAAAAAATAACATTTTACTTATTTAAGATAGACGGTTTTCTGACACATTACAATCCACCACGCTTCGATCCAAGATAGCAAAACTCCGGACTTCTAGTAATTCCCAGAATATCAAAATCGACAAAAAGGTGGTAGAGCGTTCTCATATATAGCTACTAAGCTTTGGAATAGCCTCCCAGACAGTGTTCAGGCTCAGACACAGTCTAAGTTTAAAAGTAGACTCAAGACACATCTGGCATACGCATAATTCATTCCATAACTTCGTACTCCAGTACATCTAAATCTAGCGCTGCTAATATCCTGAATAGCATCTACTTTAATTCTTTTCCACCTGTTCTTTCTTTCTCTACCCATCTTGAAGCATCTGGAGATTGTGCCAGCTCCAGTAGGCAGAGGCCAACCCTGCATCCAGGGAAGGATTCTGCTTCATGATGGTTTGGATCTACACATGCTGCTCCTGAGCTCCAAGTGATCCAGACCCCAGCCAACACCCCCCCCCCCCCCACCACCACCAACTGTCCTCTGCACCTGCTGACTCATCCCAGTGCTGAACTGGACTCCATGATAATTTGGACAACTTCTGTTAAACTGAACTTCCAGCAGCCTAACACACATGATGTATTTATAAAATTCCTGGTGAGACTGGTTCCTCTCAAGGTTTTTTCCTATTGCCATCTCAGGGAGTTTTTCCTTTCTACCTTCACTGACACCCTAGGCTTGCTCATCAGGGACAACCTCATTATTATCTAAACACATTTTTTCTCACTCATACACACTTCCATAAATTTTCTTTTCATTTTGTGAAGCTGCTTTGAGACAATCACCATTGTTAAAAGCGCTATATAAATAAAATTGAATTGAATTAAGATAATAAAGACCCCTTGTAAAATGATATTGCTGCCTGAGACACATGTTTTCCTATGTTTATTGCTGAAAATAATTTTATTCAAAGTTTCATTTAAATATTTATAAAATAATAGTTACAAGGCACCCAAATCATGGCTTCGTCCTCAATGTCTCATGTAACTTACCCAAAATGATCAGTGTGACATTGCTGAAGTAATTAGTTAGATTGCTCTGTACATGGCACTCATATACCCCCTGACTGTGTGGAGTAGCATTATACAACGCCAGGGGGAAAAATACATTGAATCCAGTGGCTGACGTGGTCAAGTAATGTACGCTTCCTGTTTGATTGTTGGATGCAATGATGGATCCTTCAAAGGACCAGGTGGCGTTGAGGAATTCATCTGTGTCTGGGAGGTGGAACGAACAGGGAAGGACAACAGAGGAGCCCAGACGCACAGATATTTCTGTGGGAAATACTGGTAGGAAGAAGACACAATTGGTCAGAGGTAATTAAACACAATAACATACAAACTAGAATTTTGCAAAAAAATTAATTAGCAAATACAGCAGATACAGGAAGAGAATTTTGGGTTGATTAAAAAAAAAAGGCATATGTCAAGTGAACATCTTTCATCTTGTTACATGAAAACAAGTTCTATTTAGTCTATATACTGTAGATTGTCTGAGTGATAGCCTAAGGAAAAAAATACACCCAATGACTTGACTATTCAATATTTATAATCAATATCTGATGTCCAGCATGGCAAAAGATTTATTTTATGATTACATACAAAAAGTTTTTTATTTAACCTTTGGATAACAGTTTCCTATGTTACTCACAATACTATTTGAATACATGCTGGGAGCCATTGGTTCATCTATAACTGAACAAAGTGCTGCAACATAGTCAACAAGTGACACTTTCACTTTAGTCTATCTCATATCCTCATCTGTCCTTTTTAAAAATATTAATAAGTTAGTGTTAAAGTCAGTCATGAACCGCATACCGCCAAAATCACTGGCTCATTAGAAGAGGCAGTTTAAAATAAATAAAGCCACACTCTTTTCCAACTGATATTCACAATTAATGTGTTTCAAATAACATAGTCAATTAGCAGAAGTGGAAAAAAATATTGGAAAGAATTTTGTCATTTTAGAACAGACTTGTGCGAAAACCAAACAAGATCATGAGCTAATCATATGTCAAATTTGATCTCAGGTTGTGTTTATCTAGCACATGCAAACACACGCACGCACACACACACACACACACACACACACACACACACACACACACACACACACACACACACACACACACACACACACACACACACACACACACACACACACACACACACACACACACACACACACACACACACACAAAGACTGTGATCATAAATACAAAGTAGTAATTCAATATTCCCTATAAAAGACACGAGAGTTCTCTGATGTTTTTATGTACCTGTGTGGAAATCAATGCTATTTGCACACTATACAGTACAAGCAGTGACTTTCATTGTGTCGTGTTAACCAGTATCAAGATAAGAGCTCAATTAACCTCTGTCTTTCCATCACACACATTGTTGGTATTTCATCATTTAACGAGAGGAAATCTCTGACTTGGTGCCAAGCACAAATTACTCTGTTATACGCTTGTGTCTTAACGACAAATATTTATTGTTATGGTCATCTATTAAAGTAATAAAAGATACTGCTTTCCTGTGTGATGTAAGAAAGGAATGTATTATTTTCCATGAAGGTAAAACTTTCAGAAATCTGAGTTTGTAAGTATCCCTTTAATTCTGTGCTCAAGCAATAAAAAATTGCAGGTAAGAGTAATTTAATGGTGTGTTGAATAACCACTGATAAGCAAGTCAATGAAGGTCCTGCATGCCAAGAATTAAGTGAACATCAGTAGACTACAATACAATAATACAATCGAGCAGCAACACAGACAAAAAATGACCAGGAAGAATTCAGTGAAAAAATACAATAAAAAAGAGTGAAGTTCAATTCTTTCTTGGCATTATGTCTGTTAAGAAAGTGGGACCCCATTCATATATGATATACAGAGTCACCATGATCCTAGTTGTCATCATGGAGGAAGTAACAGTGTTAAATTTGCTCATTATTCAAGTATTCAAATAAATGAATTCCCTAAATTATTATAAATTTCACACTGAAAGCAATATGTCTGTGTCATAGACTCATAGCCACTGCCTTTAGTCATGTCTGGAGAAAACCTCTGCACACTTCATTTATGACAGGTATGCTTAAATTATTCTTGATAGTTAGCAAGCAAGATGATCAATCAATCAATCAATCAATCAATCAATCAATCAATCAATCAATCAATCAATCAATCAATTTTTATTTATCCATCCATCGATCCATCCATTCACACATACATTCTGTACATACATACATACATACATACATACATACATACATACATACATACATACATACATACATACATACATAATATATATATTTTTAATTGAATACAAGTTATATATGGTTAATTTAGAAAAGATTAGTAAACATGTACATTGTGCTCTGTGCATAGTGCATTGTCACTGACTGGGACTGACTAAGAACTGAGTGCATACTGATTGTGCTGCTTTATGCTAATATTCATAGTGTGATTTAGACACTCCTTCAAATTTCACCTGTTACCTGTTTGATTTAACCAGAACAAAATGATCACTGAAAGTGAATACTCACCCTGCTTTACTTGGCTCAGGACAAAGAAATACAACAGGACTTTAAACTTCATGGTTCTTTACTGCTCTGAGGACACATACCTTATCAACAACTTTTTTACTCCCTCTCTTAGATAGTGACACATGCTTTTATAGTGATTTGAGACAGTGGGCGTTTTTTGAAGTGGGCAGAGAATCGGAACCCGAAAAGAGGAGTGAACAAACTGCAGAGAGAGAGAGAGAGAGAGAGAGAGAGAGAGAGAGAGAGAGAGATTTTAGAACAGTGGTCAATTAAAATTCAACATGGCTGCTATCCAGTGTTTTAGGATACTTTATATTCATGGCATAGAGTGGCCCAGCTAAAGTCCTCATTCACTGGTGACCTCAAAGTAATTAATTACATGTCCCAGTAAAAACATTACTGTAAGTTCCGTGAAGGCCTGAACAAGGAGAAAAAAAGGAGGTCAAAGAAAGCGACCTTAACATGATTCACTAGTCTTATAATAATAATAATAATAATAATAATAATAATAATAATAATAATAATAATATCTAGTAATTACTATTGTAAGTTTGTAAACATCGATGCAGGGTGTGAATATACAGTATGTGCATTTGTCTATGCAAATGACAGCCCCTATCTCTCTCTCTCTCTCTTTCTCTCCCTGTCTGCCTTCCAAGACTGTGGTATGGTTAATGTTCCACATAGATCATTAATTAGTAAGCTATCAGATAAGGGTTAGTCATTGAAAAATGGTTTTCAGGCTAATTCTCAATATTGTGCCCATTGTCTATAGTAAGAGTGTAGCTTAAAAACAATTTAACCATTTAAATAGCAATAGACAGTTCATCAAGTTTATTTTTACTTCAGATTTTGAGACAAAATCTAAAGTTATGTTAAAAAAAAAACAATAAGTTTCAAACAAGATTAAACGGAAAAGCAGAGCAGATGAGCTGAAGGATGGGTAACAGGTAAATGGGTAGGGAGTGAGATATAAACAAATATGGCTAAAGAAAGAAAGAGAGAGAGAGAGAGAGAGAGAGAGAGAGAGAGCAGTGGGGCTCAAGAGTAAGTAAACGAGCATACAGAGGAAGATTTAGAGGGCTGAGAGAAACACAGACTCTTCACAAAACGGGTAAAAAGGAAGCCACTGTTAAACAAACTTAGTGGAGCAAGTGAAAATGCCAACTGGTTGAAACTAGATGATCTGCACGAAAAAAGAGGTTATTTGTTTAAAAAAATTTTTTAATGGTGTTGCTTAAAGTTCATCAAACAAAAATCAAACAGTATTTACAAAAGTATTTAGGGGCAATTTAGTAATTCAATTCAAAGACCATGATAAGGAACAATTAATGTGTATAGTGTCAAAAATGAATATCCCCATAATCACAAACAGTAAGTGAAAATAACAAGGAACACAGGATCAAGAAACTAAGGGGGAAAAAAATCTGTATGTAATGGAACAAACTGTATGAAATGGAATTTTTGCAGTAGTAATAACTAATGGGTAAATAAATAAATAAATAAATAAATAAACAAATTATTTTCTTTCTATCATGATAGGGGACAGCTTGTTGCAACTCCCAGAGGAAGAAAAAAATAGAATGTGTGTCATTATTAGAAGTTGTATTTACAGAATATGAGGATAGCCCCAGGATAAAGTGGTATAGATGATGCATGAGTTTGTGAATATATATTATACATCTATATTGCATAACTATAACACATGTTAGCCAGAACTGTTGTGTCAACAAGGCCTAGACACCTGGACAATAGGTGTAACTCAATGATTAAGGCATTGAGCTACTGTTCAGAAAGTCCTGGGTACAAGCCCCAGTACCATTAAATTGCCACTATTGGGTTCCTCAGTGAGGCCCTTAACCCGCAACTGCTCATATGTGTAAGATTAAAAAAAAAAACTCTGTATGGGGTGTCTGCCAAATGCCTCAAATAGATAATTTAATCTCTCCAGGTTGAGAGAGGTTCCACCTCCAAGGGATCCCATAATCCTCCGTCCAACTGCAAGACTCTAACATAGCTGGTCATTGCTTGCAAAAGCAAAGCCATATTTCCAAGGCTCACCCCTTGACATGTTTGTTTAGTTTCAACAAAACCATCTTGAAACATGAAGAAACCAGTCAGATGTAATACACCAGGGGTAAATCAACGAATCATTTTCTTCTTAGTTGTGATCACAGATATACTGCTGCAACTCCTGCAGGAATTACAAACCCTGCTTGTGAGATTCTGCTGTCTTCCACGACACTTTTATTGTAGCCCTGTTTTCGACTTGAATGAAAAGGGCACGACCATACAGACAATGCGAAGAAAGCCTGGATGACTTGAACCTTTTTTTCCCGTAATTTCCTCTGCTACCCTATGTGTTGAGTATTGTATGCACAGCTGTGCAGAAAAACATTAAAAAGATACTGTTATCTGGCAACGGTACTTTCTGCTGCATGCAGTCTGGCTCGTTGGTCTAGGGGTATGATTCTCGCTTAGGGTGCGAGAGGTCCCGGGTTCAAATCCCGGACGAGCCCTGGTTTTACAGTGATCACTCTCTGTGGATCAACAGACTGCAACCTTGCATCGTTGGCGACAAGGTTCTGATTAGCCTCCTTGGTTCATGAGGCATGTGTTAAAAGGCTGAGCTATGCTCAACTATCTATAAGCAAATCCTTGTTTCCCAGTCTCATGTCCTTCATTCTGCTTCTACAAAAACATCTTGAGACGTGAAGAGTCCAGTTCTCGAGATAGAGCGCAGAGATGATGGAATTGCTCAGAAATCACTTTTACCGCTGCTTCCATAGAAGTGAATTGAAGGAACTTTCACTCATTGTCATGAGAACAATGTCGAGCTAGAGTTCCTGCAGCCTATTCCAGCCTTGCTTTTCCCTCTATGGTTTGCATTGAGAATTCTCTAGTTCTCACCAGCAAAACGCCTCATTTAGGACAAAGCATTCACCAAGAACTCAGTTTTGTATTCTAATGTCAGGTTGTTGCCTTGTCACTTTGTTGCTCTTGATTGCCCATTTGCATGTGCACTTTATGTTGTTTCTTTTGTATGAAAACGTAGATAGTTCTCTGTTTAACTAAAATGTAGATCTGTCTTGTCCCAGCTAGTCGGCTAATTAGGTCTCCAAGTTAGCTAGTTAGTTTTCCTGTTAATTTATGTTCTTAATTCATGTTGTCATGTCAAACAGTCTTGTCTCAGCTAGCCAGCTAACTAGGTTTCTTAGTTAGCTAGTTAGTTATTGTTCATTTATGTTGTTAAATTTATGTTGTATGTAGCACCTTGGTTTTGGAGGAACGTT
>JAAGKR010004314.1:0-62819 GCA_011419295.1 Clarias macrocephalus | reverse complement strand
ATATATTATGTGTGTAGAATTTATTTATTTCATTGGCTTTGTACATGTACTCTGCACAATGACAATAAAGTTGAATCTAATCTAATCTAATCTAATCTAATCTAATAACTTATAAACATATGTATAATACAGTATAAACCAAGCAAAGTTACCTCCAACTAAATATGTTTGGTGCTTATAATTAATTTAGCGACTTACTTTTAAGACACCTGACTACGTTTTATTTTAACATGCCAATGGTCTGCATGTATTCTTCTAAAAGACTGCATGTATTCTACTAAACAAGGATTTCTGTACTTTAAGATTCAGAATCAAAATCAGAAAGAGCTTGATTGCCAAGTGCGTTTGCACATATAGTACAAGGGTTTTGGTGACAGAAGCTTGCAGAGGCAACACCCAAAAAAAAAGAAAAAAAAAGTTCTCTGTTCTCATGACACATGGTGATAGCATTAGATTACAAGCTAGCTTACAGAAACACGTCTGGATGGGGAATTCCACACTCTAGCTTTATTCTGTTTCATTAGTTATACACAATTGGAGAATATAGCAATCATACCCTGCACTGCTCGGTAGTGAAGAGAATAAATTCAGTAGCAAATCATCTGTACGCTCATTTAACTCTAATCTAAAACAACAAAAAGGAAGTGCCTCCTTGTGGCATTATTTGGTATTACCTGTATTACAGGTTGGGGAAAGTTGTGCATACTAGTGCTGTAGTCAGGTGTCCAGAGACTTTTGGACATATAGTTTATTGTAAGTTTCATAAGTGTCACAGTTCAGTCTGTATCCCCAGTTAATTGTGACCTTCTACAGAAGTCAGAAAGACATTCACAGCCTGGTATGGCCACTCCATTGCAATACTTCAATACTGCAGAGGCTGGTGAAGTTAAAAAGTACTTCACAGTCGCTCTACCATTTGGGAAATGCACAGATAATGAAACCTGCAGTATAATTTCAGACCAGACCATAACTTCCAAACCGCAGCCTCCTTCCCACTCCCACAGCACACAGTTCCAGAATAAGTCAAGTCGCCTTTGTTTTTATAGCACCATGTTTCTCAAAATGGTGTCTGTGAAGCATAGTTATGGAGGTTATGTTTTTTTTTCTCTATTTTTTGCCATTTTTTTTGTTCATTCATTTCAAAGCGTTAAATTTAAATAAACATAACTCAAAAAGACGTAGGCCTAGCAATAATATCAGCTTGAATGTAAGCACAATTTTAACAGAAATTCTTAAATAAAAAGCTCTTTACCTTCCATACGTTACCAAACTATCAATGTGCACATTAAAATAATCAGCCTAATATTCTGACTAGATGGATTATTTACAAACTAAATCAGATTTAAACATATTACAAACATATCACATTTAAATGAATAGCAGAATTGAACAATGAAAGGCAAGACAAGACAGGGCAAATCCAATGACTACAGATACTACAGACAAATGCCCAGACAAATAAAAAATTTAAATTAGATTGTAAATGCCTGTTGTGGGCGAGGCTTTTATAAGAAATGTTTCATAATCTCATGGCTAAAGAACAGCTTCTATTCCCGAGCTGTCAGGTTGCTCACTCCCACCCACTCCACCACAGTGCAACTGCTAACCTGCACAGTAAAATCCACGGTGGTGATTTAACACTTTCAGAGTTTATTTGAGTCCTGCTGGACTCATATAAACACTGCTGGGTGTTAACTCAACAATGAGGAAATTCGCTTTGCGTACACTACACAGTCACATACAGCTCATCATACTGCATCATCAATATATATATAGAAATGACCAAAAGCACCTGGGAATATTCTGACACTTTTAGCCACCTGAGGGGCATTTAGGTCAAGCCAGGATTCACTCACTCACTCACTCACTCACTCATCGTCTATACCACTTTATGCTGTAGACAGCATCATGGGGGGCCTGGAGCCTCTCTCCCAGGAGACTTGGGGCACAAAGCAGGGTACATGCTGGACGCGGTGCCAATCCATCGCAGGGCGCACACATATTCACACACAAACATTTTGGGAACGCCAATTAGCCTAACCTGCATGTCTCTGAACTGTGGGGGAGAACATGCAAAGTCTGTGCAAAAAGACCCAAGGAGGTAGTCGACCCCAGACCCTGGAGGTGCAAGGCGACAGTGTTTACCACAAAGCCACTGTGCCGTCTGAAACTGGGATTTGTGATGAAATTTCTTGTGAATGAATGTGTAAAATTGACATATACAGGAGAAAGTAAACATTTGAATTTGAATGGTGCTAAAAAGCCTATATGTCTGTGAATGCTGATTCTGGCCAAGGTGGCGCAGAACCCACTGCAGTTGTTCCCATGAACATTCAGCGAGTGGAATCCTTGAAAATCGACAGATAAGTTGTCTCCAACTTGAGAAAGAGACCCCTCTGTCTGTGAGAACTGAACACACAATCATTCATGAACAAACCGTGCACATTACAGGAACTCAGCTGGGAGTTATTGCAACATCTCCAGTAGAGTCCTGACCTCGCTCCAAACGTTTGTTTGTGCAATAAAAGTAGTTCCTAGAAGGCCAGGGTTTCAGACATGGGCAGGCAGTCTGATCATGGTGCTGGCAGGCTGAGAAATCTTTTTTACCATGATGGTATCCAAGCACCAGTGAAACCCTGGGATAAATGTTTTAGTGTTGAAGGGGATTACAGTATATGGAGACATGAAGCTTTTTAAAAGTTACTCTCATATCTGCACAGTCTCTTATTCTGCACAATCAATAGTCCTGGCTTTACTTGAATGCCTCTCATATATTATACCCCTAAGCTTTATTCATTAACTGTAACTACTGTAAGTTACACAATACCTGCATTTTATCATTACAGTACATCATGGAGCAAACCTACAGCACTGCAGCTTTAGTTATACCCTATTAGTACAAAATAGTTTCTAGATTGTTTTCATCTTTATTTGTTTCTACTGTACTGTATATGCTAGTCCATACACTTTTTTCACATCTGTATTTGATGTGAGCAATGAAAGAGCATATTGACAAAAATATTTAATGCGGAAATCAATCAGAAAAACTACAAATGCTTGTGTTTAATTTTTAAATTATAATCCATATTATTATTATTATTATTATTATTATTATTATTATTATTATTTAATGCTAATTTAATAACAGTGTATTTCTGAATTTTTATGTTCTGCATTTTGTAGTTAAGATTCCGCAGTGATGTACAATTTTAGATTTAATGATGTGCACTCCTGACTGTCCACAGACCGTCCGGCTGCTCCCGTCAACGTCTCAGTCACTCACCTGAGAGCAAACTCAGCCACCATATCCTGGAACGTCCCAGACGGGGAGGCTGTAATTGGCTATGCCATCTCACAGCAGGTTCTACAAAATGATTAAATTGGCTAATTGAATCCTGTGCAGCCACTCATTCTGTTAAGCAATGCACAAATAAGCTTCATTCCTGTCTGTTTTGTGCATTAGAGACAAGATGGACTCATGCAGCGGTTCATCAGGGAAATTAACACCACCAGTCGTGCTTGTGTGCTGTGGGACCTAGATGAAAACACAGACTATATTATTCAGGTGCAGTCAATCGGGCTGCACGGGGAGAGCCAGGCCAGCAAGAGAGTTCATTTTCGAACCCTTGAAAAATCAGACCACTTCCAGTCTAACATGGTGGCTCAAGGTACTCTGAAACATTTGGTTTTAATTAATCTGCCACACACACACACACACACACACACACCAACAAAAAATAGTAAAATATTTATTGCATGGTACAGTTCAGGAAAAATATTTTTCCAATTTGTGAAAAAAATATGAAATGTTATTATATTTCATTAATCGGGTAGAATGGATTCATGGACAGAGATTGTATTTAGACAATTTCAACCTAATGATAATAGATTTTTTATTATTATTAAGTGCATTTCTATAATATTAAAAGTCCAAACGTATGCCCATTACTGACTAATGATTTAATTACAGATGTGTTATGTTATGATTTGGCCATCACCACAAATCCCTGTTGTGTGTTTGTGTGTGTGGGTGTGTGTCAAGGTGACCCCTCAGTGGAAGGTCTTGATATTTCCCGGCACCTGCAGACTGGAGAGATGTTAATCATTACGACTGTGCTGCTAATGTGGGCAGGTGACTGATAAAAAAACAATAAATGTAAAAATATATATACGAATAATAGAAATAACCATAAAATTGATCATTTGATTATTTTTATACTATGATACTAATATTGCAGTGTTCATTTTTGTTTCTTAAAATGAAATGAAGGATTAGGATTAGGAGCAAATTTGGAGCATGTGCTTGGCTTTGAATATACTGTAGCTCTTTTGGCTAGAATCCAGTGCTTTAGGTCAAGGGGATTTGATCCACTTTCTAATCGGATTTATTTGTCTTGGTGCAGCGGTGATTGCTCTCTTCTGTAGGCAGTACGAGATCATCAAAGACAATGACTCAAACAACCACACTAAGGAGAAGACCAAGCCCCTCTCTGCACATAGTACTCCGGATTATCATAATGGAGGGCTTCTGGGGAACAAGGTGAGCCCAATACCGTTGACACAGACGGCAATAATTTAAGCACTGCTGGAAATGGAACTCGACTAATGAAGTCAGAAACACTGGCTGTTATTGTCAGTCTCATTTCTTTACATATATTGGTAGTTTATTTTAGTACACTTCTGTAACTTTTGCATTTTCCATTCAGCTGAGCTTGTCTTGTGTATTTTGTTTTCCCTATTTCCAGAGGACACCATCAGCAGTTAGCATCATTAAGGTCTGACCAGCAAATTGATGCAGAAACTGTTCCTACTTTAGAGGGAACCTTTAACTCATCGTTCAATAGTAACAACATCCAGCTCTGTGTAATGCATAGCATTTCTGTACTTCATTACGGTGTGAAATATCTGGTAAGACAATGTAAATGTAGGAGCATAGAAATAGAAGAAGATTAATATAAATTAAAGATCAATTATAACCTGTTTAATCATGATGGAAATTGCATTATTATTGATTATGTTTAGCAGTACATGAGGCATAACAAATAGTGTTATGTTCTAGAATAAATATAAAATATTAAGATCTGTTCATAATGAACAAAATTTAGAACTTTTGCTGTCCGCCTTCTATGCATATGAAAAACATGAAACCTGACCTGATCCTGACGAAACTTTGATCTTTGTTCCTTAGCATCCTAAATAGACAAAAATAACATTAGACTTTACACATTAGGTTAAGCCTCTATTACAGATCTATGAGGGGCATTCAAGACAAACACGGACGTTTGACTAGCATTTACAGAAGACTTCAAGCACAGTATGGTGATGAGACTCTTAGTCAGAGTAACACATCTGAATGGTACAAACATTTTAAAGGCGGCCATACGTGGTGGTACGGCCATGAAGGATGATCCAGTCTGAGCTGGCTCGGAACCTACTGCAGTCGTTCCCGTGAACATTCAGTGAGTGGAACTCCTTTGAAAATCAACGGATAACTTGTCACCAACTTGTGAAAGAGGTGCATCTGTCTGTGGAAACTGGGCACATGATCATTCACGAACACCACTTGCACATTACAGAAAGACATTTCCAAGCAATTTCCACATGTTTGAGCCAAGAGTTCTAGGGCAGTCCGATTAGTGCTATGTCATACTGAAAAAAACTTTATTCCTTATAACGCTAGGACATGCTAGGATAAGTGTATAAGTGTAGCAGGGGATTATATAGAGAAATAAAGGTTGTGTTTACTCTCATGCAGTAACTGTGTTCTGTTATTCTATACAACCAAAAGTCCCAGTTTGACTTGAACACCCCTCGTACCACAATTCTGTACTGCCAACAAAAATACCTCATAAGGTATTCTCACATTAGATACTTTCACATAGTATCACCTAATATTTATATACAATATTATATTATAATGTTTAGTTTTACCGACATAACTTGGAGTAGAATACAGTAAATCTAAGAAGCCCGTTTTTTTTATATTTAGTTGTATTGAAAAATAGCTTTGTATTTCTATTACTTTGGGTGGTAGGTTGGTTTGCCAACGTAGTTCTAACGTGTGGTATCTAATGATTAGGAAAATTGTAATATAATGAGTTAAAATATGCATATGGACAGAACATTGACTGAACATGTTTGTCAATTAAAACATTATGTTAAATATGGCATTTTGAGAATGTTATTGCTAGAGAAATATAGTATATATCATGTATAAACTGTTACAGTATGACACTTAATCAGGTTGCTTTAAGTTTTCCATAAATGACAGCATTATAATATGTATAATAATACATATAATAATTCCCCTGTTTCACGAATTTAGTTGAAATTGAAGACATTTTTGTTTTATCTATCTATGTAGTAGCTGTTATTATTGCAAAGGTATCACATTTGGATGATGTCAAAATAAACCTTCCAACTCTGAACACTGCTTGTTTGTTTGACTTGAAATTAAATTAAACCTTTTGGTATGATACCAATCATTTATAAATAAATAAATACACCTACGATTATGATTAATTTCTAATTACAAATAAATGTAACCCTTTATTTTTTTTTTATTGCAAATTTGCTAAATATCACAGAAGCATAAACCAAAAACAAATGTTTGCATTTTGTATGTAGATTTGGATCCCAAATAAGCAAGCCAGAAGTATCCATTGGAAGAACAAAACTCTCTGAGAGGACATGAGAAAGAAACCATCATCGTCTATACCACTTTATCCTGTAGGGTCGCAGGGGCCTGGAGCCTATTCAAGAAGACTTGGGGAACACCCTGGACAGGGTGCCAATCCATCGCAGGGCACACACACACAGTATGGGCAATTTGAGAGCGCCAATTAGCCTAATCTACAGGTCTTTGGACTGTGGGAGGAAACCGGAGTACCCGGGGGAAACCCACCAAGCACAGGGAGAATATGCAAACTCCATGCACACAGAGATGAGAATCGAACCTGGCCGGGAATCTAACCCAGACCCTGGAGGAGCAATGTGACAGGGCTAACCACTACACCACCGTGCCGCCCTCAACATCAAATTATTGTGAATAAAATCTTAAAATAGGACAGATTATTAGACTATTAGATTATATATAAATAAAATGTTATACACTTTGCTTTTTTGAAATTGATAAATTGATTTAAAAATTATGAAAATATAAATATGTTTTTATATATTCATGAAAAATACATTTTGCTTTATATATATATATATATATATACACTCAAACTTATTTAACTGGGGGGGGGGGGGATTGGACAAAATTACTAACTTGCAGGTGTAATAAATCAGCGAAACAAAAGCAACTGAAACAGCTCAACATAATTAATATAACAAGTGGTTTCTCAAAATTAAAAGTCAACACAAAATGCTGCTTTTTATGTATATTACAGTATCAAAATGTGGGACCAGGTACTGTACACCCATCCGTAGAGGAAATGCGAACCAAAAGCCATACCTCCAATGTGGGAACAAGACTCACTGACTCATATGCATAAAAACATAGAAACTGGAGTGCAGAAAACTGCCAGCAGGTGCTCTTTATTGATGAGTCTGAATTTGAAATATCTGGCTATAGCAGGAGGCAGGGTGTTTGGAGAAGGGCCGGGGAGCGGTACAATAATGAGTGTTTGCAGGCAACAGTGAAGCATGTGGGAGGTTCCTTGCAAGTTTGGAGCTGCATTTTTGCAAATGGTGTTAGAGATTTGGTCAAAGTTAATGGTGTCCTTCTTGCTGAGAAATACAGGCAGATATTTTTTATCATGCAATACCATCAGGGAGACATCTGACTGGCCCCAAATTGATTCTGCAGCAGGACAATGACCCAAAAACATACTGCCAATGTCATTACAAACTATCTTTAGCATAGAGATGAACAAGGAGCCCTGTAAGTGATGGATTCAAGATTCAACATTCAAAGAACTTTATGAACTCCAGAGGGAAATCCCACAGAACACTGATTTTAACATGGGATTACATGAGAAGAGACAGGAGGATTTTAAGCATCCTACATTCACAGAAGCTCTATGGTTAGTTTTCCGAGATGTTTGGAACATCCTAACCGCTGAGTTCCATCAAAAACTATTTGCAACTGTGTACCTAGAATAATTGATGCCAATTCCTTTTTTTTATGCAAAGGGTGGTCACAAATCATACTGATTTGACTTTCCTTTTTGTTTTAACTGATTAAGAAAATAAACTATTAACAATTCTGTTTTTGAATTGCTACTTTAGAGCAGTCTTTCCATACGTGTCTAAAACGTTTTCATAGATAGATAGATAGATAGATATAGATAGATAGATAGATAGATCATATTAACATAAATACCTACTTAGATGTCAAACCTGGTGCAAAACAGAGTTATGGTGTCAAAAGAAGGCAGTCATGTGATATTCAAAAATCAAACTATTCCAATTACAAATTTTACTGTTTAGAGTGTCGACTAATTCCACAGTGACTTTTAAATAAAAAATATAACTGTACCAGGATGTAAATAAAATGTTCAATCTATTGCTAACATTTTGCATTTGAGTGTGAATGAATTCTAAACTTTTGTTGTAGACGTTGATGATTATGTTCATATCCACCAGAGGGCGCCTTTGCAACGGCCACAATGTTGACGCATGCGCAAACCGCGAATCACTTCCTGTAGTAGAAACGCTTGCAATGCATTGTTGTTAACATGAACTATTTGCAAATACTGCTGTGGCTAGCTAAGCTAACTGCTTGTAAAGAATAAAGCTCACTGTAACATTTTTACACCGGATTGCCAGTTGCTGGACAGGATTACTTAGACCGAATATCTTGTATTCTTCGGACATTTTAAGTAATGCATTTATTAAATCGACATTTTTAATGATATTCAACGGGGAATAGCTGAGCTAATGTTAGGGGGTTGCTAACAAGTTATGCTACATGCTATTTAGTTAGCTCTTTCTAGTAGGCTAGTTAGTCTGCTAATTTAGCACTTAACTATCTCATGGCGTACTTGTGAGAGATAAATGTTTATTATGGGGGTAGTTGTTCTGGTGTTTAAGCACACATTTTTTTAACTTCTTGCCTGTGTTAGTGGATAACGGCTGGTTAGAAGTTTTCTCGGTAGAAATGTAAGTTAAGTGCGTGTTAACGTTGTCAATTTAGCTGCTTTTTTATTTATTTTGTTTTAGGTAGCTAATGCTAGTTGACAGTTGAGTGGAAAAGCTTCCTAACTAGATGAGCAGACGTGTTTCCTTTATTGTTCTCAGTGGCACATCGTCTGTCGGCGTTTTACAGGAACTACAGAAAGCCGTTTAAAATGACCAGCAAGGTCGTGTACTTAGTTTTCTGCTCAACAGTTTCGAATCCAGTATGATTTATTTAACTCTGATCTGCTGCTAATGAAGCTCTGCTAAGCCACTCGGTGAAGTTGAGAAGGAAAGATGAGTGAGCTGATCACACAGCTAGTCTTGGCTTTGTGTGGATCTGGAGGAGGAAGATGACAGTGTAGGAAGGGTGACGAGATGATTTAAGAGTCGACCAGAAGAATCCTCGGAGACTGATAGAAAATGCCCAGGAGAAAACAATCAAATCCACAGCCTGTCAAATGTAAGTTCTACTTTAACTTGTGGTTGTAATGTGCAGGGCAAAGTTTGGTCAAACAGTGGGACAGAACACCCAGCATACTGTACCTTTCTGATTTTTGGCTTGTTGTCATGTTACATCCTTCACAAATCCCCTGTTTGACA
This sequence comes from Clarias macrocephalus, assembly GCA_011419295.1. Lineage (NCBI taxonomy): Eukaryota > Metazoa > Chordata > Actinopteri > Siluriformes > Clariidae > Clarias > Clarias macrocephalus. The sequence continues at coordinate 53,093 of JAAGKR010004314.1, read as the reverse complement.
TTTTGTTAATATGCAATACAAGTCTTATAAAATCTTATGTATGTCATTTTGTTTTTTGTTTTCTAGTTATCTTTGAAATATTCTCTGTTGGCTTTTCTCTTTGTCATTCTTTCCAAGCTTCATTTCCTTTCAAAAAGTCTTTGCCATGAGCAGAGCTTTTTACCCCTCCCTGTCTTTATCTCTGTCCTTTCAATGGTTCCTTCCTCGGTTTCTTATTCCCTTTTCCTCTGTCAGTGCTGACTCTTCGCTCGGCTGTAAAGAAACATTTCCATTATAGCCTATCCGTTCATTTCCTTGATATAACTGAAAAAGCTGATGCACCTTTTGTTGTAGATGGCATGGCTCTGAACTGCTTTACAGTTACTAGTACATTTTGCATTAAGGTAAAACTCTGATTAATTTGTTATTGGTGTCTTAGTGGGGACTGAAGATGCTGTTGGTGTTGGCAATCCAGAGAGTTTGGTTCTGGAGACTGATTTCCTCCTTGAACAGGGTTTTGAAGAGACTGACTACAAGATCATAGGAATTGAGAGAGACTCTGGTTAGTAATTTTAAGTATTGCAGTATTTCAATATACTTCATTTAAAATAATAAATAAATTTAAAAACATGCACTTGGTAGTTCCCATCTTTTATCCAAAGGGGTATGAAACACATGTTCCGGGGTTTCTTTACAGATTCAGTAGCTGCTGACATGGGAATTCCAGCATATGCCTTTAGCGATGAGGACTGCTCCAGTTACAACCGCCTCAGCATGGAAAGTGACTTTGAGGACCCCCGAGACACCGAAAGCGAACGGGAGGAGATGGGCGGAGACTCAGCCTTTGCCCCATACCTCTCTTGCAGGCAGTGTGGCCAGCTACTTGGTGATCCCCTTAGTGGGGCCCTAGATGTAGCAGGACTATACTGCCTTCAGTGTGGTGGTGAAGAGAGGGGAGCAGAGCAGAATCATGAACAAGGAAAGGCCGCCACGTCTGCTCGGGCTTCCCAACAGAAAGTCCACAGAGTGAAGTCCACGCCCAACTCCTACAAAACATACTCATGTAAACTGTGCAGCTTTACCTCACGCTACTCCAACCACTTGAAGCGGCACATGAAAACACACAATGGTGAGAAGCCGTACCAGTGCCAGCACTGCACGTATGCTTCAGCTCAGCTGGTTAACTTACAGAGACACGTGCGCACACACACCGGGGAGAAGCCATATAAATGTGACTACTGTACATTCGCCTGCAACTCCCTAGGCAACCTAAAGAGGCATCGGCGCATGCACACTCAGGAGAAGCCAAACAAGTGTAGTCAATGTGAATATTGTGCAAGTAGCAGCCACACCCTGAAACGACATATGATGGTACATAAGACAGATGAATCCACAGCCATAATGGAAGGTATATTTATGTTTAGACTATTTAAGTGAATTCATGACTAGAAATGATTTGCAGTTAAACTGTTGTAGTTAGTTCTGCATTTTCTGTCCATGAGTTAGTAACTGCATGTTTCTAGTTTAAAATGTTTTCTCAGCATTGTTAGCCAAAGAGGAACCACTCATTGCATAGCATGCATTTAAAGTGTAAAGGGAAGTAAGAACACTCAGGTTCCTTAAACTGAACTTCCCCACAGAGAGGAAGAGGTTTATTCTGCATGTGGCTCAAAAAAAACCCTGCTTTTTCTATGTGTCTTTTCCAGAGAGTGTAGGGTCTGATCTGAGTCTACACATTAGTGCTGACCCAGACTTTCTGCAAAGTATTGGGAGCCTGCATGCTGCTCATCACCCCCCCAGTCTGTTGGAGGCTGAGACCCTAGGCCCGGAATCAGAGCCAATGCCTGAGCTGCTTTTCCCCTTCACATGTCGTGTTTGTGGCTTGGCATTGGAAGATGAGGAAGGAGAGGCCATGCACATCTGCAGCAAGTGCACTCTGGACATGCTAGCTAAGAGCTCTCCATCTAGCCCTGAGAAAGGAGACAAGCTTTTCTCATGCACTTCATGCCCCTTCATCACACAGTACCCCAACCATCTGGTGCGGCACATGAAGACTCACAGTGGGGAAAAGCCTTACAAATGTCCACAGTGCAACTATGCCTCCGCCCACTTTGACAACCTCAAAAGGCACCACCGCGTGCACACAGGCGAGAAGCCTTATAAGTGCCACCTGTGCGACTATGCTTGCGGTAACCTGGCTAACCTAAAGCGACATGAACGCATCCACTCAGGTTCCAAGCCCTTCCAGTGTACCGTGTGCAACTACAGTTGTAACCAGAGCATGAACTTGAAGCGCCACATGCTGCGCCACACTGGTGAGAAACCGTTTAAGTGCCAGGAGTGTGCTTACACCACAGGCCACTGGGACAACTACAAGCGGCACCAAAAAAAGCACGGCCACTCTCCTGAAGGGTGGATGAAGATGCCATTGCCAGAGAAAGAGGAGGAGGAGGAGGAGGAAGAAGGCGAGATGTAGCGCTTTTTTTTTCCTTTTCTTTCCTTTTTTTTATATAATTTTTTTTATATTGAGCTCTTCTCTCAAACTCTTAATATCAAGCAGATGTTGCCTTACTGTTTTTTTTTAATATTGCATAGGTGCAAGGTGCATATGGCAAGAGTATCATTCTGTGTTTGACTCCCAAATTCAAATTTGGTTTGTCTTAAATGGAGAGAATAGGGATGAAAGAAGTAAGCTTGTTTTAAAATCATTTTGTCAGCATGCGAGAAAATGCATCAACAAAGCAAAAATATCATTGTAAGGATGCATGTGGTTGACTTTAAACTTTAAGATATAAACCATTTACATCTGGTTTATAAGCATTAAGCATTTAAATTTAGCCTGAAGAGCAGACAGTTGTGGTTGAAAATATGGTCTCCTAAAGCTGGTCTAATAACTACTAACACTTAAATGCTAAAGTTTTAATAACATCTCCATTTATTATAAATTTGATATGATGTATTGTGTGAAGTACTCATGCAACGAAGCGTGTCATCCTTTTCTAGGCTGATACTATTTTTATTTTGAATTCTATATTGTTGATTTGATTACACTGAAAACCTCAGGTTGCTGCTAAATTATGTAGGATTTACAAGTATATAGGTGCTTTTCTGGATTTTACTGTAAAATTATTGTCAGATGCCCCTGCACCAATGCTGCACTGATGTGTGTGTGAATGTGTGTATGTACACATGGGTCTTCTTGGACCCTGGCACAAATGTGGGAAATGTGATTGTATGTGAATCTTTTGAAAAGTGACATTCAGTTCTTTGCTAATTAGGTTGTGTGGTGCCTACTGTGAAATTTTATATTTCATGAAAAATAAACCTATGAAAAGAGAGGAAAGTTGAAATTTTCTTATGCTTTGTTTAGGGAAGACCTCATGGGGGGAAAAAACAAAACAAAAAGGAGACCACATTTGCTATTATTGTTTTATTGACAGTCACAGACAGCACATTTCTCTGATTATAGGTGTCTTAATGGTTGTCACTCTGCTTTTTGTACAATATATTTTTTTAAATAGTAAAATGTATTTTGTACAGAAAGAGCACAACATTTATAAAATATCCAAGATCATTAGTCATTCAATGAAATCAGGGACTGAGTCAACATATTTTATGCACAATTATGTACGTGTGATGTTTGCTATATTTTGTCAAAATGATTATTTATGTACTCTATATTATTTTTGTGGTTTTCATTTGCTTTATTGATGTGGGGACCTGTCAAATGACCTTTGGCTTTATAATAAAATGAGATCAGATTTTTTTTTTTTATTATTTAATGATGTTGTCTTGATGTATCCTTGTACTGAATATAGAATAGGAATATTGGAGTTTCTCTCTAAGCATTGGAGGCCATTTGCCTCTAGAGAGCAGTATAGAGCTGGATAAAAAATAGCAATAATATTACACCTATTATACGATTTTCTTCATTTTTAGAGAACTGAAACAAGTGTAAGTGGTTCATGTGAACACACTGTAACGTGTAGTTTGTGGATGAGAAACAAGAATAGAATTTTTTAGTAATCCTGGAGAGTGATGTGTTGCTGGCTGAAATCACGGCGCAGTAGCTGGTTGAAGGGGACCAAACCTCACTAAGACTCCTGACTTGGTTCCAGTTTACCAGCCACTAAGACGTGCTGCCCGGCAAGGTGTGCAAATGTACTGCGTTTGATATACGTGTATTGAGGAGGTTTGTGGAGAACCACATTCTTCCTCAATGGTGACCTAACATAAGTATTATTATTACACAATAATAAGCGAAATTAATTTCCGTTGTATTAAGTGTATAAATATTTTATTATTTCACTGAAAAGGATCTCCAAAATACCCCAGTCATAAATTAGGCGTTGTGGTATAAAGGATTTTTTATCACAAAGTTAGAGCTCCACCTGCTGTACAGAAGATTTGCTGATCTGCTAGAAACTTTCTTTTATACTTTTCTTTGCATATTTCTGTAAGTGTTCTCAAAATATTTTATTTTTATTTGCTTCCAAGACATCGAGAGTGTAAATAGATGTGCCATTATGTCCACATGGAAACAGCCCACCCAAATTAGCTTCCTCGCACCTGTCCCTCTATTTATAAGAGTGAACACTTTTACTGCACCTGTGTTCTGTCACTCAGCCTGCACCATCACTGGCTGAATAAGATGCTAGTCTAGTGGCGCAGCATGCATGACATGGAGGAAACATATACACTTATAATATGATCTCCATTCCATGGAATGCATGTGTACTCTGCGGCTTTGACATATCCTTTATACCAGAAAAATGCACATAGTCCCCTTAATTTTAGATATCAAAAAGAAAGAAAATTATTACACATCGAAAATAATTATTTACAAACCTTTTAATATATCAAAATGGCAGTGAAGAAAATAACTCTTTACTTTGCATTCTTGGTAACCATGTGTTGTAAGGATGTACAGTACATGATGATGAGGATGATGATGATGATGAGTCCCCCTGAAACCACACACTTCCTTACATTCCATAGCTGAATGCAGTATATGGGGATATAAGGAAGTATGTTATCTCAAAGAGTAAATATGAATTCCTTTATCTGCCATACTGCCTATAATTTATGGTGTAAAACATAAAATACAGATTATGTACAAGAACATTTTCTTTTACAATTTAAAACGGTTTAGTATATACAATATGTTTTTTAAACACCTTAGGAGAATTGGACGTTTTGTGGACAACAAATTATGATCTAGCCAGTTAAAATGATAAGATGAGTTGAGTTCATTTTCAAACACACCAGAATATAACCACTTTGCAAAACAAATGATCTCCTACCCATTCTCAGCATTCACAGAAAACAATTTGTATTTGCTAGAAACCCTGAATGAGCAAAAAACACCACTCTCGTTATGCAGTAGCTATGAATCCGACTTCACGGTTCCCTGGAAACATGTTAAGATGAGAATAAGGATGATGGTACACACATTACTTGCCCAACCCTTCAAAGCCGGTTTCTCACTCGTAGTGGAGTTTGTCCACCTTGGCCTGTCCTTCTGTCCCTTGTGCCGCTCTCCTGTCCATATCCTCCTCCTCTGCAGTCGAGCGCTGGACTGTATCCAGGCCAGGCTTGGCTTCTCAGCCTTTTCTATGAGCTGCCCTCCCCCTTGCTGTTGGCCTTCCACCTGTCAGTGTCCTTTAGAGGCCTGGGGCTCTCCTGCGCCTCCTGTTCCCAGGCCTCAGCACTCTGACAGGGCAAGGCAGCCTGTGAAATCACACCTCTCAGCTGTTCGCACTACACTCGAGACACCCTATACCCACTGCTCACTCTTGCACTGAATGTCAATGGCCCCTTAAAAAAGGAGCACTTTTGGGGGTAGGGATGACTGGGAGACAACTGTGAGGAGTTTTTTATTGGGACAGTAGAGCAGAAAATGCTTCCAGCAGCACAGCTGACTGCGGAGTTTGTCATTTTAGGTATGTCATATACATAGGCACGTATTCCAATATACCTTGTGACCAAAAATGATCGCTAAGGTTCAATCACATTTTACTACAACTGCATCTCAGAGCCAGCAGTGAATAAAAACATTTTTTTTTTTTTGGTAATGTGAGATCAGCAGGAGTCATGATTTGAAAAGTATTCAGTGCTGTAGACATAGTAAGGACGCATCATTACCATTCGCCAAGGTAAAATCTGTCATGGTTAACATAACAGCGCTCGGTCTATGGATTGGATTAAGTTTCTGTTTGACTGATTAACTGCATGCGAGCATGATAACAGAATGTGCCAAATGACCTCATATACATTTCCCTTTTTCCATTTCAACTTTCCATCCAGTGGCTGCGGGATCACAAACAGGGATCCCTTCCATGGCTGAAGCTGGAAACAGGAGAGCACAGGGAAATGTGAACAGGGAAGAGAACACCTCATGTCCACTAAGGTCACCACCTGTGTTCTAAACTCAGCCAGAGAGGCAGGGTAATTATAAGACAAGCTCGTACATATAAACACTGATAGCGAAGGACAATGATTGACACTGTATAAATTACACAGGTGCTTACAATATTCCTGTTTCATTTTGTGGTGCTGTTCTTTGGCAGTGCGCCTGGTACATGGCTTACAAATAACTGATGAAGATCTGATTATGGCACTGACTTCCCTCATTAAAGAATTTTCCTTTACATTATTTATCTTCCTTTAATGTAATAAATATATTTTTTGAAACGTATGATTTACAAGTGTCATGGAACCATGATATTCATCAGTATTTAGCTACATTGCGTACACATTTTCGAAAGAATGAAAAATATGACTTACATTTTTCCCATGCACAAAATACTAATGGATATTCGATCAGAATATAACACGCTCAACCTGATCAGTATTTAAATGCCATGCAACAGAGCGTAACTCATAATGAGGTCAGGCGTCTTATTTTTAGATTCCTAAACACGCTTCTGGTGGTGTATTAACTTTGTCCTTCATTAAAGAACTCATATATAGTATGCCCTTGTCATTACAAATACAACATAAAATGTCTTCCATTTCGTTCAGTTCGAGTGAAGCACATTTTGTTAAATCTGAAACGCATACTTGAACAACTTGGATTATTTCTTTCATTTTTATTTAAATTGACAACTTCTAAATTACAATATGACTGAAATACACTGGCCAGCAAAGAAAAAAAAAAGTTGCATACTTTAGTTTTTTTGTTGGACCACCTTTGGCTTTGGTTATGGCACACATTTGTTATGGCATGGTTTTGAGAACCATATGCAACCTCACAACATTAATTTCCATCTAAATTTGTAGTTTTAGCTTAAAGTCTTATCCAGCACATTTCGAAGATGTTCAATGGAGATAAGTCAGGATTCTGACAGTCCTGTCATCGTGGAACATGTCCATGCCAGCAGGGAAGGGGGAAAAAATGCATTGATTGAATAGCCTGTTCATTCAGTGCGTTCAGGTAGTCAAATTCAATATATTAAATTCCACAAACAACGTCGACTTAATTGCTTAATTGTGCATTTGTCCCCAGTGTGACTAAGTCCTACATCAGGTCTCTGGCACAGAAAAGACCGATTCACAAACCCATGCTGACTCATAAGGTCTTGAGCATTAAAAGAGGTGAAGTCCTAGTGTTTGCTTGCCAGCTGCCAGGCTTGAGGTGGATACAGCTGTTCACTTATGGGCCACACGACCAGTTTCTTAAAGGCTTTCCATTGTGTATCTTCCTATCCCAGAGGTCAAAGGTACTGTAATCACCAGCTAAAAAAACAGGTGCTGAAACTGATAGAAAGTAGCATGTGCTGGTTTTTCTCTTAGTTGGGCAGAGTTCTACAACAATTTACAAACCAGACTGGATGCACTCATACCCCTGTGTGGTTTGGCTTTATACTTGGTGAAGCATGTAATCAATATTCTTTTACAATGACATTATTGCGTAGGGGTTTCAAAGAACTTTTTCCCACCTACAGTACCAGTAAACTGGCAGCAGTCTTATGAAAGCATCATGATCAGAATCTCATGATAGAAATAAACCTGAAATAAGAACAGGTATATTTTATAATTATAGAAGTATCTCAATTCAGTGACTATTCCAAACTGCTACCAAAGTAAACAGCAACCCAGACAAAATGTATGATTCTGTCATCACTTCATGTAATTTGGATAATATTGATTGTGTGAATTCATAGTCTGGGCTAGAAATTAATTAGCCCCAGCCTCTACTTTATAATATTCTGTGATTTTGTTTGTTTCACGTTTCATTTTACTTACGACCATTGGTGGTGCTATTGATTTTTGTTGCATAAAAATCGAAACATAATTCACTTTAGGTCAACTAATCAGATGATGTATATCTTGGAGAGTTAGCATTCCGCCCCCCTCAGAGACTCAAACACAGTGTGGGTAAAAAGTTACTTTATTACATAGGAAAATGAAAGCAAATCTTTACATTTCAACATAGGCACTGGTGTCCTCAACCAGTTTTCTCAAATTGCCAGGGGATGGAAAGTCTTCTGATGGAAGTCGTTTAGGATGTTGCTGAGAACCTTCTGAATCCAAGCCCCTCAGGAAAAAAAAAAAATCACATGGAGTGAGATCTGAACTTCTTGGAGGCTATTCAGGAGGTCCACAATGTCCCAGCCAATGTCCTGGAAAATGCTGGTCTAACCACGTACACACAGTAAGAGCAAAATGTGGTGGTGCACCATGGGATAGTGCTCCACTGATAATACGAGTTCTATAGCCATTAAATATTGCCCAGTTCATTTTCACCAGCCTTGTACAATATATCAGTCATCCATGCTACATAATTATTTTAAATAAGTTGGATCCATAATCGCATGGTAACTAAATATACACATGAAAACATGCATAGAAATGTATTTTGGCCACGATGCTCCACAGAAGGTCATGGATGATTAAAGCAGAATTTAGGCAAATAAGCATATGCCATGCCAGAGTGACTTGGGGATTGGTGAGATGCTAAAGATATTTCAAGTTAAAAAGAAACTGACAGCTGACAGTCCTGTCTAAAGACACAAAAAAATTGAGAGAGCAAACTCTTAAAACAGACTGTCATGTAGCTACCCCGAGGAGTCAGGTTCGAACATAGTGCTTAAAGTGCTTAGAGACTGTTTTTCCCCTTGTTTTTGATTAGTAGTTGACAGGCCATGACAAAACCTCATTGTTTAGTTCAATCCTGTTGCTTGCTCTCTCTCCTAATGCCACAGATGAAATGCCAGCTGGTGGTCTCTGTCTGTCTCTCTCTCGCGTGCTCTTTCTCTCTCTCTCACACACACACAAAGAGGGCCTACACATGGGCCACACAGCAGGTGGAGTACGACCTGAGAACTTTCCTCCTCCAGCAATGTCACCTCTCTCCAAGGCCAGGCTTTTCAGCTGGGATAGTGCCCATGTCTCATGTGCCTCATCGTTTAAGTTCCTGCAAGCCTGGCAGGGCAGGGAAGCAGCTATGCACTTTTAGCACATTATCCAAATCTCTGGCATGCCATTCAAGGCCTACTGTAGTCTTCTCTGAATGTCCGATGACAGTTGTGAAGGCATTTGTTTTAAAACCCACATGCATGTGCTTTATGCGTCTGTTGAGAGATTTGAGAAAATGAAAAAAAAAATCCATATTTTAATCCGTATATAAGGACACAGAGAGATCAATTTAATTAAGTTCAGTTTTATTTCTTTAGTGCTTTTAGAAATAGATATTCTCACAACGCAGCTTTAAAGAAATCTGGATTATAGTCCAGGCGAAAGAGGAAGAAACCCTGAGAGGAACCAGATTTTAATGGGGATCTACCCTCATCTGGGTGACACGGGCCAGTGTGATTATAAATCACATTCAATTATCATATAATATTATCAATTCCAACAGTATTATGTGTGTTAAAAGAAACGTAATAATTAATAATAATTATTATATTATTATAATTAATAATAAGTAATAATAATTCGATTTTTAAGTTACTTGTATCAAACTAAAGTTATCACCTGTTCAAAGATGGAGGCAACACACTTTCTTTCTTTGAGCAGACATTCTCACAATTATATGACTAACAGCTGCGTACTGCTAAGCAAGCCCATGCATTTTTGCAACAACTTCAGGATGTTAGGCCACAAACTGAATATCAGAACCCCCCCACACACACACACATACTGTGCACTATATTGTCTTCTTCATCTTTACTTGTTTTCCCACCCTTGCTTTGTAAGGAGTGTGAGGTGGACATAATATTCCCACATACTACATACATAAATAATGCTTGTTACCGTACTAAATACACCATCATATGTCTGAAAGTCCTGCTGTGTTTTGATGTCGTCTGTTCATTTTCAGGACACGTGAGTCACCAAATTTATCAGTATTCAGAGATATCTCCGACCTGCGTTTCGTTTCGTATCTTCTTGAAGCCGTGTGGATGATTTGCATAGAGGGTTTTGCCCGCATGAATTCAACAAGCAGATGTTTCCTGGTGAAATGAGAAGTTTCAGAAGAGAAGGAGAGATGCGTAACCCAGGTCACTGGTTTCGTATGCCCTGGTTTAGCTGCTATTCTTATGACATTCGTCAAGCAAATGTCTAGACAATCTATGTTTTCTTTCTTCTTTTTTGCATTATTTGCCCTGTTAAACTCTTGCAAATGAACATAAACCCTGAATGTTTCAGGCTTTCCTTATTTCAGCAGGCCACCAGAAGCATTTAAGTTGAGTGTTCTTCACCTAAACACAGTGTACTCAATCATGCATTCACAAAACAACAGCATCAGGTTACTAAGCCATAGTTCCTGGGTGAACTTCTTAAGAAACTCTAGTATTATTCAATGTGAGCTTTAAAAATGTGCTATTACATCTTGGATTCACACGAGCGATCACTGATCAGTATTTCACAGTGTGCAGTGGGAAACACCCTTTTTGACAGATAAGAGCTCTCCTCCATGCTTCATCACCTGAGGGCACCAGGAAAGTGTTTCTGTTCATCAGTAGCATTTGCCTTCGTAAAGACGTCAACCTCCTCAATGGGTCTGGTAAGCTGCATTTTCCATATTTATGGAACTGTTGTTCCCATTTCCTGAAATATGCATAATGCAATGTGTATATGTTTCAATAAAAAAGATACTAAACTTTTATAATAATTCAAAGGGTAGATCTGATTCTTGTAATGGTATATACATGGTATATACAGATCTACTTCTTATTTAGACTAAATATATTTATAGACTATTTATACAATTTTGCTATGACATTATTTATCTGAAAAGGAAATAACAGTTAATTAAATTGAGAGAGTCAGTTTAACTAATTCTGAGAATAAATCATTAGACATCATATGTACTGTGTGATATAAAAGAGTTCTGTAGGATTGGTATCAATGCTGTGTGAAATTGAAAGGTTTGATGATTTTCAGCGTAATTCACGGCCAAAGCTCTACCCTGGGGATATTGTCGAATTCCCCCGAAACAAATATTTCTCCCAGTTTGGAATTTACTATGGAGAAAGAGATGGCGTCCCCTATGTGGCACATTTAACATGCAGGGGTAAGTTTTCTACAGTACATGCTGCATGATAAAAAAAAGTACAGTCATTTATACAGCGTTCTTAAAAGGAATTTTTCTATTTTAGATGCTGAGACAAAATTTCTTCTCTTTGGTCGGGCCTTGAACGCTGCTGTAAAGCTGGATCCAGTTGATGTAGTTGGGAAAAAATACAAAGTGAATAATTACCTGGACGAAAAGAACCCACCTCGGGACTTCTACTCGCACATCAAGCCAGAGATTGAAGATGCTATGACTAAAACCTTTACCTTTGATATCTTGTTCCACAATAGTGAACACCAGGCAACACTATTTCGATACGGAGTCAAAAAATCAGAGCAAGTAAGAAATCTTTTTTTTTTTTTTCTTCTTGACAATTACACAATGAACAAATCAGGCAAATTGTTTTTCATACTAGAAGGGTGTTCAATACTTTTGATTGTACAGAATAACCAAACCCAATTATGAGAGTAAAAAAAACCCTTTACTTCTCTGTATAATCCTCTGCTGCACTTATCCCAATGTTTCACTATTGCTTGGATACCATCTGGGTAGAAAGATTCTTGTTAATCCAGGAACTCTTTTAATGGCCAAAACATGTGGAAATGTGAAAACATTCAAGGGAATGACTGAATTCATGAGAATGGTTGATCTGAACACTTCTCGTATTACAAATTATTATTTAACATTTGCGTTTATGTAAAAAAATAATAATAAATAAATAAATAAATAAATAAAAAGAATATATATAACACCTACTCTAAATCACATTAAGTCTAATTATTAAAATTGTGGGGAATTAGTGAATAAGTAAAAAAAAAAAAATTAATAGTTCATTATGTGCTAGACAATAATGATCCAATCTTATAAATCACATGTAAAACTGATGATAATAATAATAATAATAATAATAATAATAATAATAATAATAATAATAATAATAATAATAATAATAATAATAATAATAATAGGAAGAAGACGAAGCCTTTATTTGTAATATATTCATTAAAGCTTAGGGGAAAATTTTTTTTTCTTTGCATCTCCCAGTCTGTTAGATAGCTGGGGTCAGTATTATAGGGTCATATTAGTCCTACAGTGCCAGTTTGGTGATGTGGGAGCTTGAAACCCTAAACTTCTGATCAGTATATCCAGAACATCATCCACTGAGCCAGCACTAGTCTAGACAGCACAGGAGTCAAATCTAGACTTTCTGATACACAGATAGATTCATTATCATATCAGCTCCTCAAATGCTGTTTTACCTACCTTTTTTATTATTATATTATATTATATTATATTATATTATATTATATTATATTATATTATATTATATTATATTATTTTTCTTTTCTTAGTATGTGCACATAAATACTGTAGTCTTTTCCGAATATTATCAAATCACCAGTGATGAGTTAGTTAGTATCTCTCCAAGAGCTACATAATACATAATACATAATTCATAATGAGCTACCAAACTGCCATTACTTTATTATTACTCAGTATTCATTAGGTTTATGTAAGTGTGAATATAGTACACTTTATGAGTTAATGATGAGATGAAGAGTTATCCAAATCTTTACCGATTGCAATTTGGGTTGTCAGGTTTCTTGCAGTAAATCATATCATAACATGCCAGAACATATACAGACTATATTTAGGAATACATTAGACTGTCCTTGTCTAATTCTGATGTCATGTGGTTTCCAGATTGACAAAGCCTATGCGATGATAGTGCAGACCTGGCGTGAACCTTTTGAGAAGAAGAAATTTTGATTCAAGATCTCCAAATCTCCACTTGGTGGCAGACAAGAGACAGTCAAGAATGTATAACTGATGCATGGCATGAAGTCAAAGTTTGATTCCAAAAGTGTAATTCATTCTGTGTTGTGAGTTTGTAGGAATAGACCATATTATGGTGCTGGAGAAGAGTGGAGAGTTTAGCATTAGGAAAGTCAATGTCATTTCTTAAAATATCTAAAAAGTAAAAAAAAAAAAAAAAGTGGAAAGAAAACTATACTTCAGATTTCCTATTTCTGTTTTTGCTTGAAATAATATTGCTCTCATATATCACCAGGTTACAGAACTAATATTCTACTACATTGCGTTTCTACATTTCCATTTAATATTTAAGTGTAAGATTTCTCCACCCTCACAATAACCTGTTATATACGGAGCTGTTGGTTTTACACAGAATACCTTTTTAAGGAAGTATTTCAGATATATTTCATCATAAACAGGACCCAATTATTTCCAGTCTTTCTCTTTTTACATTGCAGTTATATCATACATTAAATAATTTGAAATGTAATTTGAAAGTACTGGAAACTTTCCATATTTCCATATTTAACATAATCTGAAACACCCTTGACATGCTGTATTTTGTCTTTAAATGTTGTTTTTTTTTAACGGCTTTACATTGGAGTTCTTTATACAAATAGTTACATAAGCTATGTGCATATTAAAAGATAGTCTTTACTACACAATACCAGCTTTCTTTCCCTTTTTTGAATGACTGTTTTTTATTTCTGAAAATTATATTGGGTATACATTGTAAATATTTTTATATGAGCAAAAATTGGAACTGCAATGTTACAGTAATGCACTTTTAGAAATAGTTGCATTATTAACATTAACAACAACATTATCAAGATTTTTATTAAGAGAGATTTGCCAAATTGATAATGTCCTGGTTAAACTGTTGTTCATCATAAATTGCACATGAAGTAAATAAATGTTTTGTTGTAATCTGTGTGTGTGTGTGAAAAATTTTGAAGACCCCAAGAGAGAAGGAGAAAAAGAAAAGAAAAGTGCATTTAATGGGGACCTATTATCGAAAATACACTTTTAAGTCATTTTAGACATTCAGTGTATCTGTACAAACCAAAAATATAAGAAAAACTATTAACTGCTTTTTTTTTTTTTCATTTTTGTATGGGCCAAAGCTTAAACAAGATAGACTTTTCCCCTATTGTGATGTCATATAAGAAGTGCCTCTCCCTCAGCTTATTGCTCAGCCTTGTCATCTTAATATGAATAAGTAAAATAAAGGGAGTTTGCAGCTTGAGCATTAATTAATTATTACACTTTAAGGGAACTCTAAGACCTCTGTTAGCTTTTTAAAAAATAATAAACTGTGGGAGCTTTAAGTCTGCTACTGATTTTAACAATACCGTTCTTCACTCGGTCGCTTATCGTCTATACCGCTTTATCTGGTATACAGGGTCACGGGAGGCATGAGGTCTCCAGGAGACTTAAGGCGAGATACACCCTGAACAGGATGCCAATCCATCACAAGGCACACACACACACACACACACACACACACACACACACACACACACACACACACACACACACACAACGGGAAACTCATTCTAATCTGCAGGTTTTTGGACTATGAGAGGAAACCCAGAATATGCAAATTCCATGCGCACAGACCCGAGGTGGGAATCGAACCCGGAACCTGGAGGTGCAAGTTGGCAGTGCTAACCACTAAGTGCTGCCTACATTACCATTCCTGTAGAAATTAATTTCTTATAATTTATTAATTTAAACAAAATAATAGCTTTATTTCAGCATTATTTCAAATATAGACAATTATTCCACAGCAAATGAATGTGTAGTTAATCTATCGGCAAATGACTCGTTCTAAAATACGACAATACATCTACTTTACGAGGATTTTCAAAATGACCAAGAAGCTGTTCTGAAGGAAGAGGTAGCTGAATGCTGTTATCAATATATTGATTTTGCTGTCCTTCATTTGAACCAATTTGTGTTTGTCACATCAGGTTTTAGGTAAAGGACATTTAGGAAGGTTGGAATCAAGAGCTGTATAATTAGGCCCTGAATTCCAAACAGCTGGAAACACACAATAGATTTAAAACAGTGACATTCAGAGACTGATTGATTATTGATCTCGCTGGTTTGTGAGGTCGCCTCAGTTAGAGCTGCATAATTCAAAGGAGGGTTAAGGTGAGGTATGGTCTGATTATTTCATGTCATTAACATTTTATGTCCTCCTTTTTATTTCTTTTCGACTACTTGCTGGTTTTTCGAAATTCTAGCCTAAGCTCCAGCTAGTACAGACGCATCGATTGTTGTCTGCTTTAACGCAATTTCTTATTTGTAGTCTTTTTAGTTCGACAAATTATCCAAATGTTATATTTTATGTATGTGAAGCCTTTTTCAGGCTCTGATCCAACCCCTGTCTTGTCTGTGTTTCTACCTCTGTTGATGCCTTATTAATGGTTTCTGTTGACAGTTTTTTCTCTGTAGCTGTCTCTGCCTGACACAACATAACAAAATTATCTATAATTGCTGAATTCTAGTTCTACATTTCCCTGCCATAAGATCAGGTGTTTGCTATCTTAACCTTCCATATCTGATCTTTGCAATTTTTCAGGTTATGCTGCCGTCCCAGAATCACTCCTGAACCCTGTTCCTCCTCACAAGGTCAGTCACAGGGACTGTTCTATCCTTGTTCCTTTATCACTTTCATTCCTGGTGTTCATCACAGTATCTACAGTAGACTAATGTGTCTAGCAAAAGTGACAAGTGTTAAGCAAGACATACACACATTTTCCTACAAAGCCTTCAATGTTGAGCTTCCTGTCTGTCCATGACAAATCTAATCTGAAAAACAGCTTGTTTAATTTAAACCTTGGTTAAGAGTTTTTATTTAAACAAGGGTGCAAACTAGGTATGTTCATGCTAACCCCAGTGGTCTTGCATATTCAATCAGAATATGATTCCGACATCACAAGGCGACTTAATGTCTTTACTAGTTTAAAACAGGTTTTCTTTTAAGGGTTTAAAAAAAAAAACATTTAAGTCAGAATTAGACCAGCTGGAGACCCTACTGTACATGCACTGTGATTATCATTACCATTATCTCACCATGTTTCTTACACTTCCAACATACACAGCAATCTGTTAACCCTGACTTTTGAACTGTATATGACTCTGTATTATGCTGCTGCAGGATATTGGATACACTCCCCTTGGTGTGCCTGCTCCTGTTTCTTTGTCCACACTTTCTTGAACATACAGTATACCTCAATTCATTCTCACCTGGATGCTCCAGAGATCTGTGCTTCTCCGGGCTTCTTTTATAATTTTAAGGTGTTGCATATGATCTAAACCTGTTTAATGCTATAGTCATGGTGACAACATGCTGAAGTCATATTGTTCACAATATTCACAGATCATTTATTTTAGTCAAGGTACATCTGTGTGTGTGTGTGTTTGTGTGTGTGTGTGTGTGTGTGTGTGTGTGTTGTGTGTGTGCGTGCGTGTGTGTGTGTGTGTGTGTGCTGTGTGTGTGTGTGTGTGTGTGTGTGTGTGTGTGTGTGTGTGTGTGTGTGTGTGTGTGTGTGTGTGTGTGTGTGTGGGTGGGTGGGTGCGTGTGTGTTTACTGCCACCTTTGGCATGTTCAAGATGGATCTAGACGCAGATTTCTGTAAATCTGTTTTGTTACCAGGTTTGTTGCTGAAAACGCTGCATACTGTAAATAACTTTTTTTGGCTGCTCTATGTTGGATGAAAGCATAAAGCATTTATGCAGAATGGGCATGCAGCATAAAGCATTTGACTTCAAAAGCTTTCTGCTGGATGCCCATTCTGACAGAGCCCTTACTTTTTAATCCAGACTTGGGACTGGCAGGCAGTCCTACATAGTGTGGCGAGGTACCTGCATACATAAATTTACTGAATCTAAAGAACAATAAAGGACAAGAAATCTGACAAGGAAGCTAGTAAAGCATGACCCTTTGTTTCAAATGCTTTACTGATTGCCATGTTTACTAGTTTCTTTGTCAGATCCCTTATTATTCTTGATGAGTTGTCCCTTGGTTTGACCTCTGCTCTTCAATATGGATTTGTCCAGTCTAAAACTGTCTCTTTGCCCTGAACCCTTGCACTGGATATTGATATTGATTTTTGGAAAGTCCCTGATAACACACACATACAACCACCACTGGTTTCCAGTGTTTCATGGGTTTCTGAAGAAATTTATACATCTACAAAAAGATGAACTTTTTAGAAATATAAACTATAGAAGAATGACTGATTTCTGGTTACCTGTTACTGACATATACAGTATAAAACATTCATTAAAACCAAGCATAAATAATAATCAGACCACTATAGTTTGACATGCCGCTTAATCTGCATTTGTTAACAATAAATATTTATTAGCAAAAACTTCCCTAACAGTCCTCTGTTTTACTAAGAGTGCTGGCTTGAGGTGGTTCAGCAGCTTGTTCCATTTCAAACGTTGCCCAACTAAATAGGCACTTTATCATCATTTGCATAATTTGCTTAACTATGCTAAATCTCATTGCCATGTTGCAATTTAGGGAAGTTAATTGGTTTAGACACAGTCTCTGTGCCAGTGTATTTATAAGCTATCTTCTCTAATGAGGCTTCAGTAATGCAACTGTCCTACTGTATTAAGTGTGACACTGCACAAAACAGTCATTTTAGATCTATACAACGGCAGATCGTCTCATCTACCTGCTCTATAATTTTATTCTGTGCCCCGATCATAACTGAAGACAACAGTCAGAGGCTTTAATCCAGTTTTTTTGTAGCTTTATTGTCTAAAAGTTAGGACTAGGATTTATGTTCCTTTTTAAATGTAAATCTTACATAATATACATAAGAAATTACAGTATTTTCAACATGAAAGAGGGAAATTTTAGAACAGTAGTCAGCTGATGATTTAATTGGGCACAAAATCCTTTTTTATTTGTTTTTTATGGAATCGAGATGGTAAGTTTGTGCATTGAGACTTGTTTGAGAATTAGATGTTTGCAATGAATGCACAATGTTTGCACAATGAATTCATTAAAGGAGCAGTCAATTGTAAGAACGCACACTCAACAACCATCTAATGAGATTTTTATTACATGAACACCAAAGATGTGTGAAAATGAAATCTCAAAAACCATTCTCGAAATGCACTTGTATTTCTTCATGTTTAAATAATAATGTGTTTTTCATTGCGAAAAAGTCATTATATTCAGACATATGCTGTATATAACTCAAAGGCATAAAGCAATTGGTAGTCATGAGGGGAAATGTGAAATATAGACTAGAGGCTAGCAGAGATATCCAATAATGCAAAACAAATAAACGATTATTGTCTTGCCAGAGAACATTTAGTCATGTTCAGTGTTTGGCAGGATTGTTAAAGTGCCTCTTAGCTGATCCTGACACTGGCATCACTTTTTACTTATTTATTTAAAAAAGAGCAATAACTATTAAATTTCAAATTCATTAAAAGCACTTAATATTAATAGCTTGATCTCCCAGTGCTAGCAATGGGGGAGAATTTTTTTTACATATACTGTATATAAGTCTCAAATAAGGATTTGTAGACATACTGTACAAACATTTTATTGATAAAAATTGCTGTTTTCAATTATTATAGGAGAGTAATCTAATAGGGATGTCATATCACAATGGAACTATCACTCCTAAAAATCTGATTCACACCAGTGGTTTTATTCCACTAACATACAACTACCACTAGTTTCCAGTGTTTCACAGGTTTCTAAAGAAATTTATGCATCCATAAAAAAGTGACCTTTTTAAAAAATACAAACTGCAACCGAATTACTGATTTCTGGTTGCCTGTTACTGACATATACGGTATAAAAACATTCATTAAAACTACGCATACACTTGTGCACTCGATGCACATTTACACATATAATACAAAAAGGGGACATGTCAAAAGAATGCTGATGATATTGGTTCATAAGTAAGTGAGTATCATGCACCTTTCCTGAACTCTACTTTCTGTACATCGACTTCTCTTCGTCTTGGGACATAATATGGCAAACAAAGATGAATAATAATTGCCTTAAAAGTTTAGAACTATGCTCATGTTGTTGTGAAAACAGAGGAGGTAATTTATCATTCATACATCATCAGTAATCACTTTATCCTGGTCAGGGTCTCTTCGTCACCATAGGAGATATTAATCAAAATTCACAAGCTTGCTATAACACAGAGCAAACGTTCTCTTTGATCATTGCTTTTGCTACAACGCACAATGAAACAATCAATTTATTAACTTGTGTTTGCAATATTTATTTATTTATTTATTTATAGAGCATTCATTTATATATTCAGCTTCAGTTCTGCATCATGTTTGTCAGAGTTAAGGTGGATACTGAGTTTTCCTGAGGACACCAAATTCACTGTCAATGGTCAAAGCACTGAAATGGCAAGGCAAATTCTTTTGTTTTTGCTAACACACATTTGGGTTTGTGACCAAAATATTAAGACAAAAGGTAAATTTTCAGGTCGCTTATTAACAGATATTTACAGCTTAAAACATGGCACCCACTGCAATACAACAACACAACAAAAAAAGAACAAGATCATCTTAAAGTAAAAAAACGCTGCATTCTTCTAATGTATTGCCTTCAGTTGTTGTTTTTTTGGGATGTTTCTCTCTTTCGTTTCCTCTATAAGATGTGGAATGCATGCTCAATAGTGTTAAGGTCAGGAGATTGACTCATCCAGTCTAAAACTTTACTCTTTTCCCCAGATGAACCCCTTTGTTCTTTTGACAGTGTGTCTTGGGTCATTGCCCTGCTGCATGATGAAGTTCTTCTCATAACTGTATTTCTTCGCAAATTCCAAGTTGTCCTTTCAAATCAAATAGTTTGATGGTATGGGCTCTAAATTTCTAAGCTCCAAGTACTCTTCAAATTCTGGATTGTAATACCTTCACCCCTGCCGGGTGGATGTTGTTGACTATGTCATTGTGTTATTTTGGGGGTTTTCTTTACACAATTTTTCTGTCAGCAACTGTGATTGTTTTCATTGGCCAATCTGTTTCATATCTGCTTGTTAATACACCAACAAATGGAAAAAATACAAAGATGATAGCTTACTTATTATACGAACATATTGTGTGTTTTGTCTTAAGCCACATAACTGCATTTTTTTATCCATTTGCAGTTAAAGAATATCTTAACATTCCTTAAAGTAACCATGATTGTACTAAATTAAGGTAAATCCTCAACCCCAAGTCAATTACTGTAATGTGTGAAACAGTGTGTATTTTTCAAGAGAGACAAATTCTTCCCTTGGATTTTTAATTCTCCTCGCTTGATTAAAAGAGGCAGGCTCGGGTCATACTAATCAACGTCCCTCAACAAAGAGACCTGCATTGTGTTCTTAGGGCGGGTTTCCATGACTGTCTAATCAAAGCTACGCCTAAGGAAATAACAGCTACTGTCTCGTTCCCAATCTTGATAACAGTGGAGGCTTTGAATGGGTTGATTGCTAGCTATGATGTAAAGCCTGAACTAGGCTAATACTTTTTATCAGGAATGTGATGTGTGTGTTACCCCCACAGGAGTTTAGATGCGCACAATGTTGAACATATTTTTTATGACACATATTTATTTTTATGACACACATAACATAACATATTTCCATATTTATTGTTTTGTTTTATGTATAAAGCTTTAAACAAAGAATATTTTGCAATCATATTACAAATATAATATGATGAACAAATATGCAAGGAATAGTAAAGTAAATGCATTCTTTAAAACTCCCAGTTGTAGGTGTCCAGCCTCTAAGCTTGTACTTTTAAGCAAGGATTTTATAATAATCTCATAGCTTAGGCAAGAACGGAATGGACATTTTCTGGTGTATCTCTTTCAGCCAGGAAATCAAAATTTTGTTGGTCTCAGTCGGTCTGAGGACAAACAGAAAAATAGAAATAATAATAATAATAATAATAATAATAATAATAATAATAATAATAATATCCATCACAGACTACCGATATGGTTGTATATGGTTCTTTAAACCCAGGTTTGAGCTAGGGTCTTGTTATGATAACAAGTCAGACTGTTTCAAATAATAGACCAAATAAGATCATATCTTAAACTGTCATGTCATGAGCCTGATTCATTCTTAGACTAGAACAAACACAAACCACCCTCTATTGAAAAAAGGCAGCAAATTTGGAAGGATACCTCAAAATCAAGTAACGTGTGTTGCAAATAAATGTTCTCACATCCTGATTGGTGGCTTTAAATACAAGTACTCATTACAATAACCTATAAAGTGAAATGTAAATCAAAATGTTTGGTATATTGTGCTAATTAACTCAGAAGTAGTGGA
Source organism: Clarias macrocephalus (assembly GCA_011419295.1). Taxonomy (NCBI): domain Eukaryota; kingdom Metazoa; phylum Chordata; class Actinopteri; order Siluriformes; family Clariidae; genus Clarias; species Clarias macrocephalus. The sequence goes on along the minus strand of JAAGKR010004314.1, from coordinate 31,439 downwards.
GCTTAATGGTTCTTTGGGGTTACTTCTGTTTGGTTGACCCAAACAAACTTTTAAATGATTATTGTTTTTTCTATACCTCACAGTGCAGAAGAATCATACTATGTACGCTGATGCCCCCGCTGTGTCTGATCTGGTTCATTATGCTTGACCCATACAAAGGTTGGACAATCAAAAAAAAAGATTGCAGTGTGCCAAGATGCACAAACAGCAGATGACTGGACTGGAGTTTGAGATGTTTGGATTCAAGGGAAGAACATATGTCAGACCAGAGCTCTGAAAACATGATAGATGCCTGACTAACACTGTCAGTGAAGCATGGAGGTGGAAACGTAATGATCTGAGGATGCCATGGCAATGAGAGTGTTTGCAGTCTGCAGTGTGTGCAAGATATTCTCAATCTGCATGGTTCTTATGTTAGAATTGTAAATTTAATACAGTAGTTACATTTTAAATGTTAGTACATAATTAATGACTGTTAACTGTCTCTAAGGTCCAAAAGCTCTATGCAGAACAAATATTTCCAATGTGGTTTTTTTTATATTAAAAAAGAAATAAAACTCTACAATTGTATCTCAAGTAAAAAAGTAAATAAGTACTGGATAAGTACAGTAAATAAACTGTGGGCCGCCCCTTGTTTTAACCTGTAGAATGCTTCTGTTTTTTTTTTTTTTATCAGAAAAACATGCACAAGGCCTCAAGCTATACCTTTCTTCAGTTGCATCAATTGATTGGTCATCATCTGCCTATGCATGGACACAGCATCTCTGCACTCCTCTTTATAAGAAATTTAGAGGATGACTGATCATTAGAATATAACCGGGGTTCTGTTGAAAATACAGAAGCCTCTGACATGTACAGTCTCAGCTTATGAATCATTGATTTCGTCGTGTCGTTACTTGTCACTAGACTTGTCTAGTGACAAGTAATTGTGGCAATTGTGGCTAGTGAGTTGCTAAAGCTGCAAGGCTTGGATCAGATTTATCTCTGAATTACATTCTAAATTTGTTAGTCAGTGCAGAGGATGTCCAAATCGGAGAGCATGTTCTGAGAAATATCGTAAAAACAAAGGGTCAGCAGAGCAGAGTCTTGAGAAATGTTGGTAATTATGGCCTACAGTATGTGACATGACCTAGTGCAACTATTTACGAGTCAATTTGAGTGCAGAGAGAGAATAAAAGGGAGAGCAGTTCACAGAACATCCAATGGAAGAACACTTAACATGGATTTGACACATGTTTAGTCATAAACATAAATGTTTCCTTAAAAGCATTGCAGTTTTGGAAAGACTAATAAATATAAATAATATTCCACTTTCATATACTTATAAATTAAGTAGACCAAAAAATAACATTAAGCAATGGTAAAACAAAGAAAAATATTTATCCAAAAATAAGATAAAAAGCTAAAATCACTGTATGAAACAGTAACAAAATACTGTCAAAATCAATAGCAAGAAACATATACTGAAAACCAATTTACCTCTCCATTTGGGTCCAGTGTCCACAGTCCTCAATATGAGCCCTCGATAAATTGGGAATCTTCAAATTAAACGAAAAAAATAAATACACATAAATACAAATAATACACAGAGTTAGCTCCAAATGCTGATAGTGAACTCATTGTTCATTGTGTTTATTGTGTATATAAAAATATTAATATTTATCAGATAAAACAAGGACGGCGGGTTTACTATTTGCTCCATGCCAGCGGAAAACTGGGGAAGAAGCACCCTGTCTTTTCCAGCAGTCACCATCAACGCTGGCATCAGGATCTATATAATGGGAAACAAGTTTGTGATGTACTGTATACTAAACATCATTACTAAGGAAAATTTAAAAGAAAACATGAGACAGGACATTGCACAGCAACACTCAAGCAAGCTCAGCCTCTACATGAAGAGATATGTTTATCAGAAAGGTAGCCCATGAAGCAGAGCACTTCATGCAATGCCTCTCAGGAGCAGATGTTAGGGAATAGACAGCACAGGCCATCTGCTGTGTCCAGTGTGAATGGTTATGCTTGATGCCATGTGAGTTTGCAAAAAAGCAGAAGAGTGGGATGTTTTTGACAGCGTGGTGTTAGAGCCATGATTTTCTGGCATAAAGCTGGAACATGGCTACAGAAACTGGCACACACTTGCCTTGCCCCTTGGCCTCGAACACATCCAGCGCCAGTTCCTCTCCACATTCCGATACAAATTCAGAGGACCCCTTGGAAACAAACATTCTCTCAGTATAAGCAAGTATCCAAGAATGATAAATTGTGTGAATACACAAACAGTGGACCTGGCAAATGCAAGTTTACAAGAAGAAAAAAATCAACGGTAATTTTTCCTTTTGGATATTAAAAACGCAGTATTAAAATACAGTATATAAGTAATAATTGATTTCTTTATAAAGGCAATGAGCAATATTCTGCAGGTTAAGCAATTTATAATAGGTGAAGCACCACTCTATGTACCTGAAGCCACTCTTTGTATACTGTTGGATGTAGTACTGTAGCTCTGCCTCACTCAGAATAGCACTTCTGGGAACTTCTTCTGGCATTCCAACAAGCAGACCACCTAAGATGAAACAACAGTTTACAACCTACTGGATGCTTAATTAGTAATTGTTATTAGTACCTAGCCTGGAACATACTATTCCAAAATAGTTAGTGCAGGTATCTTCAGGGTCTATTTCTGTTCATGTAGGAAAAATAAGCAAATATAATTGGCCATATTGTGTCCAGTACTCAATATTGTTTCATTTAGAAATCTGTTGTATAACATCAACATTGCACCCGTAATCATGATGTATACTGAATATCATCATTTTGATATCATCATTGTGCTTACGGCTGAATCACAGCCATGTTGATATTCAGTGTCACTACACTCTTGATCATTTAGTGCTTACTGCTTCAGTTTGTAATGGACAATGTGATGGAGGGTAAAACTGCATCGTAAATCAAACTTCACCGTCTGCATGTACTATAAGTGAGGAGAGGACGAGAAAGAACCCTTGCTCGTCAAAGAGATCATTAACAATCCTAAGCTGTGTAAACCGCACAGCTATTGCCTCCAGTAAGGACATCTGGTTATGGATCTGACTATCCCATCAATCCTGACCAGGTCAGGAAAAAATGAATATGTAAAGAGAATTCCACCGAGGTGAAGTACTGAGCTAAGCTTGGTTAATGCTTAGCATACCATTCAAATGACTTAATATCCAAGGCAGCAGTAATTTACTACCCTATACCTGTTTATACCCATAAAAAAATCTGTATTTCTCATAGCTGAGGATAGGATCAGTAGATATGCTGGCATGCAGCAGATATGCAATTTTAATTATAACACAATTTCTGAAAGATTTGTAATTTTGTACATATACACAATATGTGCACAGCAGTGTGGAGCCCTGACTACCACAGCCATTTTTCTAGAATTAAGGCATTAATGTAGATTTGGGCCCTCTTTGCTGCTATAACAGCCTCCACTAGTTTGGGAAGGCTTGGCCTTAGATTTTGTCATGTGACGGTGGGGAGTGGGAGTGTGCAGTAATAGTGAGAGCATCAACAAAACCTGATCCAAAGTACCAGGTTTTCTTTTAAACATTAAACATTTTCTTAATATTGTCTGCAACAGGTCACTGATTCAAAAAAGATAATGACAGCTAAGCAACAAGCACCTGTCAAGAGATTTTGCTCTTTCCAGGCACTCTAATGTTAGACACTCTAGACTCTAGAGCATTTAAGAGAACACACTCTAGCATTTAAGAGATTTTAATACCTGGACATAAACAGCATACTACTATATTAAATAGTATGTCATTACACTATTGTAATTACTAATTAGAGATACTAATTTTGAGAAAGAAAGAAATTTAACAATTAAAAAAAAAGTGTAAAATAATCATGCATGTTTACATTTATTACATTTAAATACATTTATTTGTTTTACCTCTCTTAATGACCCCAATCGTATCCAGTTGAGGATGGGTATCCTGTAACACATATCACATACATTACACAGTTAAAGGGATTGGCTATGTTTGTTTGGATAGTAAGAAAAAAGCTTGTCTTGCTTTTGCTCATCAACAACCAATATACAGGCTACTTTATTCTTTACTACATAAGTTCATTGAAAATATTTAACCACTCGTTTAGAGATTCGGGATTAAACAGGTTTTGGATGAATACACAGCTAACTGCAGGTCATTGTGTTATTTGGAAGAATGTAGTGAGGCCCACATTTCTGAATGTGCTGTAGATTCCTCATCATTTATGTGTACTGATGAGCCTTAACAATACAATATTCATTTGAAAAAAATAAAATGCATAGCTTATCAGCTAACCTTTTGCTCTAATGAATTTCCTCAAGTGCACACTGAATGGTAATTGAAAAATATTTGATTGATCAGGTAGATATCTGGATTCATTTGTTCCTAACAGATATGATCTCTTAAATCCCTCTATTAATATTTCTAATATTATTCAGGATGAGGATTAAAATAAAAAAAATTCCACTTTGAAATTTCTGAACCTGCACTAAAATCAGTCTACCCCATTATGGACTAAATGACATTTATGAATGCAGCGTGTGTGTGGAGGAAGATGAGTGGACACTACAATTAATGCAGGGTATTCCTCTGAGGTCTCTTCTCTCTGTAAGCGCAGGATTTTCTCTATTTGACATGAAGAAGTGTGGGAATAAAAAGCAGTCATCAGAGCAGGGTTCATGCCAATGCCAAATACTCCCAGTGCATCCACTGACATTAGGAGGTGCTATAGCTGTCTTAGCTAGGCTGAGTGATGAGCTGGCTGGCCAGGAGTGACTCATTAGTCCAGGACCAGAGCCTCAAGTGAAAGGCCTTTAACCAGCCCTCATTATGATTCCAAGTCACTCAGCCACAGCAGCATAACTCTTTGATCTCCATCAGTGTGGCTTTCTTATGGTCAAAATAAACCTTGAAAACGTATGGAAAACCTAAAAATACCCCCTAGTTATAAATACTCTCAAAGACCCTCCAGGGGAGTCTGCAAGCTTGTAACCCTGACACCTTTTACTCATCTTCAAACTACTAATTTTCAGATGCTGTTCTGTGAAACAATTAAGATAAAGACTAAAATTTCTGTAATTTGTTGAATATTTAACAGTGATCTCATTTGAGCTTAGCCATCCTTGCTACGACTCTAACAACAACAAAAAATTGTGCTACATATACCCTCAGCAAAGTACTAAAATCAGCATTAAAATTAAAATCAGCTGCCTATTCTTGTGAAGGTTTTCACACAGTAAACCTCATCAGTATGCCAGCTAAAGCTTGCTGTGTGATGGCCTTATAGATTTTCAGCACTGGATCTTAAAGTCTTGTATATGAACTGACAACCTGAGTTAATTTTTTATCCTCACCTTCCTCAGGTTTGTCATTGAAAAATGATGCTTTTTACCTTTACTTTGAAATCAAATCAATGCCTACAGCCATGAATACCAAAAAGTCCTTGTAGAACTGACTTTGGGAAAACGTTATAAAGTATGTAAAGGGTTGTGATCACTGAATATTGGTTAATACTGTACCTGTAGCTCAAAAAATTAAATGGAGAAGTACAATAACAGACTTTTTTTTGTTGTAAAATATAATTATACATAAGTTACATAAGTAAGAGGATTAAGACTGTTCAACATAAGTTTTTAAGAATCTTAATATTCAACTAATGCAGAAAGCTATTTAGTGCAACCTTTTATTATTTTATCATAAGTATGGTTTACATATTTTTTGTAAACTTCACCCAGTAGGGAATGCAGCATATATAGTGAGAACTGTACATTTCCAACATAGTTGTATTGAGGGATGAAGCGAATCCTGATAATAACTTTTAAATCTCATGTAAATTTTCAGAGAACATAATTACCAGATCCTGGTTTACCTATACTGCCTGCCACTTCAGAAGGGTCAAACTATTGGTCTTCAAGTACTGAAACCAATTAAGGAGATTTGAAATGACTGGAATTAGCTTAACACATTATCATAACCTGTTAAGACTCTCCTGAACCTTGAACTTCGTGGAAGAAATGTGGTCGAAAAACATTTAATGAATGGAGATCACTTAAACGCAGAGTAAAGATCCATGGTAAAAAGCGGACAGTACAAATCACAGCTATATGAAGGTAAGAGCATTTTCACATGCACAATATGATGAGAACTCACAGGACTGGGACTAAACAGCGGTGTGGCCATCACTTTTTAGTGAGCCCAATCAGAAAAAAAGAATACATTTTGCTAGGGATCATAAAGATTGGACTTTAGAGGAATGGAAAATGGTTACGTGGCCTGTTAAGTGCAGACTGACCCTGTACCAGTGATGGGTGCATGAGGGTAAGGAGAAACACACATGAAGCGATGTACCCATCGTGCATAGTGCCCATTGTTCATGCTTTTGGAGACAGTCTTATGATCTGGGGTTGCTTCAAGTGGTTAGATTATATAAATTATTTATATAAATTATATAATTTTTTATGTTCTTATATAATGACACAGGTTGTTTTGGCTGTGACATGAGTGAGAGGTTTGTATGAATGGGCTTGTTCGAATACATTGTTGTTTCTGTAGCAACAGCACATACACAGCAGAATTCCACATAATCATAATTAAGAGCAAAAATGAATGGGTTTTAAAAAGAGTTTTATAATAAACAATTTTTAATTCTTATAATCATTGATGTTGTGATGTTATTTTGTTGGAAGACATTCATTTAACATTTAGGGAAGAATCTGCTTTATAGGTAAACACAAACTACTTGTATCAACCTATAAAATTTCAATATCTAACATCAATTAATAAAATATTTGAATTGGATGTTTTAATATGTCATGTATAATGTATAATCTTATTCCTTGCATAATTATTCTTATTGGGTGGATTTAATGAATTAATGAATTATAATTAAACCATTGTATTAAAGTATTGTATGTCAAATACAAACAATAGCAGGTTATGTTTCATTGTTTATGATGATCCAACAATGGATCATCATAAACAATGAAAACTTTCTGTGATAATTTTTCATTGACAACATTTTCTGTACACTATTCTGTCACTTACTTTCTCATAACTAGCAGTGAACAGCAGTTTGAAAGTTCTCTCCAGGTCCTTCTCCAGCTCGGCCTCTGCTACACCCTAGATAAACAGGGACATGTCAGTCTCCCATTAAAAATCAAACCTCCCCCCTCCCCCCAAAACTCACCCACAACAAGTTATTCTGGTGCTTACCATGTGTACGGTGCACATGCAGCAGGTTATATATTATATCTATGTCACAGTCAGAGAATTTAGCATAAATACCAATCCAATTCCTCTCATCATCAGTTCATAATGAAAAACTTTGTTTAATACTGTTGCAGTATTAAAACCTACCCACAGGATGCAATGACAACATAGTAAGTGTGTAATAAGTGGCTGGTAGGAATGTGGTGAAATCTTATCGGATATAGTAATAACTCAGTTCAAGCTCATCAGACATGGTGAGAGAATGATCATGTGCATGATAAAAAAATTGTCAAACACGATAGACAGAAACATGCCTAAACTGACTTAAACTCAAAATGCTTATCTGTCCCATATAATCATGTACTTGGTTGTAGTTGTCACAATGTCAGTGGACTGTTAATGCTCTTCTTAATATGGAGCAAAAATGCTGTTCTGAGAATAAAATAGACTTCTTAGAACTCTTTGCATGTATGCATTGTATATTGCAGATGTTTTTTTTTTTTTGTTTTTTTTTTTGGAAACATACAATATGTACGACATGTACAATATGAACAATACAATTTAAAGCAATTCCTGGATGCTGAATAATTTAGCAAGAGTGAATATATTACTCACAGGCTCCTGGAAGTAGATTTGATATTCAAAAACTGGTAAAGCCTTAAGTGTCTGCATTGGATTTTTGTTTGGCTCCACAGGGAAAAGGGGAGTGTTGAGAGAAGCCACAGCCCTTCAGCCAGAAAGAATAATGGTTTAGATATTTGACTTCCATATACAATATAGTAAAGCTATGGAATAATATCAGAGTTAGCAGAACCTGAATTTGTAATACTTGAAAAAAAAAATCAAGTGCAATGTGATGTTTTTCATTGTGAGTGCTGTAGGTGACACCTTCTACACACAGTAGATTCTACATAGAACTTTTAAGAGCATCTCTTAAGGTGTCAGCTAAAAAACATAATTTGTTAAATCATGCATCTCTAACTAAAAGGCATATTTGAACTGGTGAACTCATGACCTTCTCAAAATTGGCGGAATATGTAACAGGTTATCTACACTGATACAAGTCATGGTGCTAGATTTGTTTATTTGACAATAGAGGACTACATACCTCAGTCTCTCGGGGTAATATAGAGCCATGTTCCAAGCAAACACACCACCCCAGTCATGACCCACCAGAGTAACCTGGATAAGGCCCTGTGGTTGAGAAAGAAAATAGCATTTTAACCAAGTTTTTAAGCAAGATATTCAACCTTGTTTTTGGCTAATCAGCCCAACACTAACCTTGAATTTGTTTCAAGCTCTTTCATAATTGCTCAATATATAATTAAAAATAATTTGTAGTTTGGGCAAATTTGTTGACATTAATTGCAGCCATCAAAAAATGTTTAAACTATTCAGTGTTCTGTTTATCTTACAAGGTTCATCTCTGCCACAATGTAGTTCCCACTTTTTAATCCATTAGGTAGTGCAGGGGCATCCGTGTCCAGTAGTCAGTCATTGCCCAAATTAAAAATCAATCCCTCCAACCATCAACTTAATTAACTTTATTTAAGACAATATTCATTTGATTAAACTGGCAACTGCAGTACATAATGAGAGGATAATTAGCACATTCAGACTAGAATGACAGACGAGTAGCACCCTCAGGCACCGTAATCACAACAATTTAATCTCAACCTCACCGCAAAATCTTATCTACTCAGTGTGAAATACATTCCTGAATTCTATTCCTGAAATGTATTTCTATTTCCATCAATTCCTGCACTGTGAAAAATAAACCAGCAGCTGTGGTTGCCAGAATGTTACCGTAAAAAACACGGTAGCAACGTTATTGATTGTACGGGATTACACTCATTATACTGTATATTTTACGGATTTTAATTGTTTTTTTTTATGGTTTATAACTAATTAACATGTTTATGTTGGTATAAAAACTGTTTATACCCATCAAATTCCAGAGTTTACATTGTAACAATCAGAACTATCTAATTTAAAGCTTTTTGTTGAAATAATTACTGTTAAAACCTATAATAATTTCACAAAGCAGACAAGAAACTATTTAAACTAAGGAAAAACCATTAAATATGTAAATACTGTTGGACTATTTTTATTATAAATAACCACAGTGAATTCATTCAGCAATTCTGTGAAAGCCTCATTTTATCACACTCAAAATCATAATGCTCAGCAATGTAACTTCTATCTCTTCTAGCTGGAAGTTACATTGCTAAGCATTCTGATTTTACTGTTAAGAAACTATTAAGAGTACTTTCATACTAATTGATGAATACAAACCTAAATCAAATTATCCAAACCCATCAAAATCTCTGCAAATATTTAGTTATATATTTTCATAGGACAACACTGCATAAATGACTCTTTGACACAATGAAAAGTAGTCAGTGTAAAGTTTGTATAGCAGTGTAAATTTATTGTCCCCTCAAAATAACTAAAAATACAGCCAATAATAGCTGAGCCCCTGGCAACAAAAGGGAGCACACCCCTAAATGAAAATGACTAAATTAGTTTTACACTATCTCAGGTGTCACCAGATAGCAGGTGAGTTAAATTTGGTATAAAAGCTCTTCCACTCTCAACCTGACCACTGAAAGTTCAACATGGCACCTCATAGCGAACAACTCTCAGAAGACCTGAAAAAACGAGTTGTTGCTTTACATAAAGATAGCCTAGGCTATAAGAAGATAGCCAACACTCTGCAACTGTGCTGCAACACAGTGGCCAAGACCAGCCAGCGCTTTAAGAGGACAGGTTCTTCTCAGAACAGGCCTCGCCATGGTCGGCAGATCCAAAGATTGGCTTTGGAAAACAGAGGGGATGAGTGTGTCCAGCATTGCTACAGAGATTGAAGGGATGGGAGGTCAGTCTGTCAGTGCTCAGACCGTACGCCACACACTGCATCAAATTGCTCTGCATGGTTGTCATCCTAGAAGGAAGCCTCTTCTAAAGATGATGCACAAGAAAGCTCGCAAACAATTTGCTGCAGACATGCAAACTAAGGACCAGGATTACTGGAACCATGTCCTGTGGTCTGATGAGACCAAGATAAACCTATTTGGTTCAGATGGTATCAAGCATGTGAGGAGTACAAAGACAAGTGTGTCTTGCCTACCGTCAAACATGGTGGTGGGAGTGTCATGATCTGGGGCTGCATGAGAGCTGCTGGCATTGGGGAGATACAGTTCATTGAGGGAAACGTGAATTCTAACATGTACTATGACATACTGAAGCAGAGCATGATCCCCCTCTCACCAGAAACTGGGCCGCAGAGGAATCTTCCAGCATGATAATGATCCCAAACACACCTCCAAGATGACCACTGGCTTGCTAAAGAGGCTGAGGGTAAAGGTGATGGACTGGCCAAGCATGTCTCCAGACCTAAACCCCATAGAACACCTCTGGGGCATCCTGAAAAGGAAGGTGGAGGAGCGCAAGGTGTCAAATGTCCACCACTTCCATGATGTTGTGATGGAGGAGTGGAAGAGGATTCCAGTGGCAACATGTGGAGCTCTGGTGAACTCCATGGCCAAGAGAATTCAAGCCGTGCTGGAAAATGATGGTGGCCACACAAAATAATGACATTTCACATTTTCACTTAGGGGTGTGCTCCCTTTTGTTGCCAAGGGCTCAGCTATTATTGGCTGTATTTTTAGCTATTTTGAGGGGACAATAAATTTACACTGCTATACAAACTTTACACTGACTACTTTTCATTGTGTCAAAGATTCATTTATGCAGTGTTGTCTTATGAAAATATATAACTAAATATTTGAAGAGAGGTGAGGGGTGTACTCACTTTTGTGACATACTGTATGTTTTAATTTAGACAGCCAAACATTATTTTGATTCTTAAAATCAAATATACAAATGTCAGGGGGGATATTTTTAAGCTTTTTAGGCAGGCAATTTTATAGAATGGCTGTTATTACAACATTACACAGAAAAATAAAAGGGACAAAGGGAGGGAAAGGTGTGCACGTGCTGGTCTGGTGGGCAGTGCCCCATTGGCATGCGTGCACAGGCTGGTGAGCGGTGGTGTCAGGCAGAGTCCCTAGGGCACTTTCCATTGCCCCACTCGCTTGCCACTCTTCCTCAGTTTCCCCGTGTCTGCTTCATGACTTCTTTTAGTTCCACACTGATAACCCAACAGACCCTGCGCTGCACTCCCCACTGTATTTTATAGCACGGGGAGAATCCCGGGACCCATCACGAGCTGGTGCCCATCCCAGCAGCCCAGCCCCTTCGCACACCTGCCTACCTAGTGAGCTTCGGAGTGAGCGAGGTGCAATATAAGATTAGCTGTAGGCGCACGCCTATCACAGGCGCACGCTGTGACGATTTGTAATAAGACATGTAAAGAGGGCAATTCCGTTTTTTTTTTTTACCAAAGTTTTTTACTATATTATAATAACACAGATGTCAACATCTAGTGGTTCAAATACTTATGTGATGTATCTCTTCAAGTTTTTAAAGCATTTTTTTTTTTTTTTAAGTGCATGATTTTTCATTGTCAGGTAAGTGCTATTTTCAGGAATGTCACTTCCATAACGGTACATATTCTTCATGAATGGGCACTAGAAAATTTTAATAAAGTAACTATTTTAGGTTCTGTGAAGAGGCATCCCTTCATTATTTGGGTATAGCCGATTAATGCTTCAGGTTGTGCATTTTAATTCACAGAAATCCTAAAAAATATTCTGTCACATCCATAACACGTTTATTTCGCCATTTGTAAAATATAAAACTGGACAGATATTATTCTGATAAACTCTATCAACAAGGGTTTAATAAAATATAAACTAATGGTTCAGGTTATCGGTAACAAATACCTGCTTGTATTGACGAAGACAAAATAATGTTTTCCTTTTTATCGTAAACACAGTATATTGTAAATTTTACTGCAATAAACAATATTTCCATTTGTTTTTAACTGTTAAATTTAAGGTCTTACTCTGTAAAACTAATTACAGTTTTTCACTGTATAGTTATCGCAAGTTTTGTGAAATACGGTTTTATCCTGTAGCATTTATACGGTATTTATACGGTTAAATTTACAGACATTTTTTTACAGTGTGTAAAATGTTACTGTGGTATAAATCAAGAAAAAAAATCTCTGACACTGGATAATGTTCATTCGAGTGAATTTCTGACACTTGGTGTGACCTAGCATCCTCGCATCTTCCAAATAGCTGGATTCTTTATGTACCGTTAACTGCAATGCTAAAAACTATCTGTGAATCTTTTTATAAAACCAGCTTGTAGATGAAATAATAATAGCACGAATCATGCCAAAGTAAATAAATAACAAAATAACTGCAAGCAAACCAGGCAAATCACATCTACTTATCTCCAGTATTAGTGCGCAAATATTGGTATATGTCATAACAACAGCAAAAGACAAATGAAAATTTATGAAAATTCAGTTCAAATTAAAAGGGTAAATGTTGACTGCTACTGCTACTGATCTGGATAATTATGTCATTTAAAATGTGGACTATTAGTACAGTATGTCTATTTTGTGTTCTATTTTGTATTCCATTTTCTCTGAGTCATTTCTCTTGAAGCAATGGTCATCTCCCACATGTGTACAGTGTCTGTTTTTTGGCTGTGTGCTCTACATGATGCAATTGCAACTACATGCCTGTTGTCTTAACTATCCATTGCTACTGGATATTTGTAATTTCCTTTGGGATCAATAAGGTCTCTCTCTCTCTCTCTCTCTCTCTCTCTATGCTTATCCAGATTATTCTCCTTATCTATATCAACACCAGAGAACACCGTAATAAATCTAAACAAAAAATAATTAATACAAGCCACTGTGCATAAAGATCAACCATAAAATAAGCACTTTTCTTTGCAACTCAAAGGTCTCATTGAAACCAAATTCTTCTGTTAGATCAGACTGAAGGCGAGAGTGAAACACACTAAAGGATGTGGCTTAAGAGACGAAGTTAAGTAGAGATAGATAACTTTATGTGGTAGGGCTGATTTTATCAATATGTGGAGAGATTTACAAGACATGCTCCATAAAGATGCCAACAGGGCAAGAGGTTGTGGTAACATTTCATATACTATCCATTCCAGCCATCATGGAAACAACATTTTTAAATACTATGTGCTTTACAGTGTTAATAGAAATATTTAAAATATTTAAATTAATGTGCCATGGAAGGAATACATTTAAATTGATTTAGACTCCAGCTGGGTTTGACAGGTCGAATTTGCATTCTGCCTAGTCATCTGCTCTAAATATATTTGCAGCTCGCACAACCAAACAGTATCAAGTTGGTCTAGTTCAGTTTTTTAGGCCTCAGGGAGGAGAACTGCAAAGAGAAAAAAAATGTATACACATACCAACTTATCCAGAAAGGTCACCAGCTCCTATAGACAGACAGAGAGATAAACCTTATCCAATAATTTCTCTGGCATCCCTTTATGTTACCAGTTGGGCCAGTGTGCTTTTGCTTACCTGTAAAATATTTTCTTGAGAATACTCCTCAATATCTGCAAAGAGAGCTGGGAGTAAGAGTTGTGTGGCTTAACTCTTCATATCTCAATGTCAAGAAATCCACAAAGAAACCAATTACTGGAAGGGGAGACTACCCAATATTTTATTTCCAGGTAAACATTTCTCAGGATCCCATAAGGGAGTATTCAGCATATAGGGTATTAAAAGAGCACATTTCTCATTTTCATTCTCAGCATGATGCTAAAGGCATACAACAAGAATAGAGTAAGAATACATTAAGGTAGGTGTTGCACTTACTCAGACAGCTACACCAGAAGTATAAATTGAATGTGGGCCACAGGAAAAAATAATATATACCATCTCAAAGAGCAATGAACATTTAAAAGACATGTAGTATAATGTATAAGAAAGAATCTAGGACAAAATTTAAGAAATCTTAAATAAATGACAAGAACTTGACTAGAAAACACTAAAACAAATAATGTACTTTTTTTATCATGTGTTATGTGAGAACTTGCATCTCATAATTTTAGCCATACCATTAAAAGCACTGATAGGTTAAGTTAAGTGAAGTGCAAAGAGGTGGGATATACGTGTCAGCAACTGAACAGTTTTTTGTGTTTTCGAATTAATGTGTTGGAAGCAGGCGGCATGGTGGTGTAGTGGTTAGCACTGTTGCCTCACACCTCCAGGGTCTGGGTTTGATTCTGTGAATCGATTCCCAGCCAGGCTCGATGGCCATGGATGGAGCATGGAGTTTGCATGTTCTCCCCTTGCTTAGTGGGTTTCCTAAGAGTGAGTGTTGGAAACATTAAAATTGGTAAGCATGAGGATCTGAGCAACTTTTGACATGGGCCAAATGGATAGACAATTGGGTCAAAGCAAGTCCAAAATGACAGGTCTTATGGGATGCTGCCATATGCAGTGGTTAGTATTTACTGAAAGTCATCCAAGGAAGCACAACCAGTACATGGGAAGTGAAGACTAGCCCATCTGGTCCAAACCCACTGAAGAGCTACTGTAACACAAATTACTAAAAAAAAAAGTTAAGGCTAGCTATGATTGAAATCTGTCAGAACATATCACTGTTTGCTGCGAAGGGAGTTATGAAGTCAAAGACTGGTTGACCCCTGTCCACCACGGAGAGCACAGAAAATTGGCACATAAGCACTAGAATGTGAACATTGATCAGTAGAAGAAAGTGGCCTGGTGTGATTAATCACTTATTCCCTGAGATCATCAAGGGTGGCCAGGGGCTTAAGTGAGCATCTGGGGAAAAAATGGTACCACGATGCAATATGGGAACAATGCAAGCCAGTGGAAGAGATGTGATGCTCTGGGCAGTGTTCAGCTGAGAAAACTTGGTTCCTGTCATTTCTTTAAACCCTAATTTGTCATGTATAACCCACCTGAACATTGAGAACACCCATTCAGGGCAATGTGAAACCACTGAACAAACCTGAACAAAAAATGTTCAGGAAAGTGTTCACATTGTTGACTCGAATATGAAGCATTTGGCATGCACTGGACAAAGAACTCCAATCCAATCTACATTGCAGCTAACAGGACTGCAAATGGCACTTCTTGTGTAGTCCAAGTCTTAACATGTCTGAGCTGTTTTGACAGCACAAGAGCGATCAAAAAATATCACACAGGTGATTTTAATGTCATGGCTGACCTGTGTATGTAGTTGTCACATACTGTAGACTGCAAGTATAAAAATGTAACCACTGCAACACTACAATTCATAGATGTGTTTATATTGCTAAATGTATTTTGACATTTACAAGAACATGTTTTACATCAGTCATATAATTTCATGGTTAAATATTTCATTATAGAGGTAATTATATTTGCTATAAGCTTTTCAAATTTGACGAGATGTGTTTTCATACCTCTCAAAAGATAGAAAATATCACATAACCTTGTAAGAGTTTGGCCAGAAATAAAATATTACTATTTATTGACTTATTCACAAATGTCTCACTGATTAGGAATTCACTAAGAACCCAAAAAAATTAAAGCAGCATTTATAAGGTTTTCAATTTCCCCATGAACTTATAAAGCTTCACAGAAAAGCCTGATTATTTTTATTCCATAAGCATATTCTGAGACCCTAATCCAATATGTTCATGTACTGTATTACAGTATAATTAAATATTATTCTAAATTAAATATTTTAAGAAATATAAAAAATTTTAAAAAACTTGAGAAGGGAGGTAGATGGTGGGGAATAGACAAAAAAAAAACAGATTGACAGATTGTGAATTAATATCCAGTGCTTTATAATATGAACTGACCTTCTGGAACAGTCGAGTCACCAAAACCTTTTAGGTCTACTGCAATCGCCCTGAATCCAGCATTAGCCATGGCAGGAAGCTGAAAAATGTCATTAATAGCACTGTAGTGAGTGAGATTAAGTATTCATTCCAAGATGCTCGGCATTAACCGAACAAATTTCTAGCTTTCAGGATACTGTCCATTTTCTGAACTGGTAAGCTTTAGATCACTAGGCTTGGCCTAGTGTTTTCATTTTCTCATTTGATTTTCTTTTATCTCTTACCTGGTATCTCCAGGAAAACCAGCTTTCTGGGAATCCATGGCAGAGCAGGACTGGAGGCCCTTCCCCCATTTCCACAAAATGAATCTTCACCCCAGGCTTAAGGAGACAGAGACATATAGTAAATATATTTTTTAAATCAAAATAAAAAATAATGGGGCACTGGTCGCTCAGTGCTAGGTGTTTCCCAGCCAATGTTCAAACCCCAGCCACTGGATGCAGTGCCAGTCCCAAGCCGGATTAAATGGAAGGGTTGCGTAAGGAAAGACATCCAACGTAAAACTTGTGCCAAGCTATGGCAACCCCTTGTCGGGGAGCAGCCAAAAGACCAACAACACCAATAGTCCACTATAATATGAACTGACCTGGTGGAGAATATGAACCTGCTATGAACTCACCAAAACCTTTTAGGTCTAAAGCAATATCCCTTAATCCAGCATAAGCCAATGAAGGAATCTGATTCTAAGTAGCAGAAGCTACTCACCTCTGCACCAGAACTTTTATATGCATTATTTAGGCAGCTCTTTCCACAATAACATAGCCAATAAAAGCTTGCAAATAATTAAGTGCATGCAGATATATGACTCGTTGAACATGTCGCTTTTACCTTAACAGTGACATAACCATGGCTGATCTCTTCAGGATTACAGCTGAGAGGCTGTTGCTCATTAGTAACCTGTGGAATCAACACAATTAGTTATACAGACATCTGGTTAAACTATCAGTACTCTGATTCTGTTATACTGACTGCCAAAAAAAGTCGCAAAGATTTCTTTTGAGCGCCTTTGGAGGTCAGTTAATGTGCAAAAAATTATTCCTCATATCCCCAGAACCACTCTTTCACAATTCCAGCCCTTGCATATGTCCGTGCCATCAGGGGGAGGAAATCATGTGCTAGCCTGGTCATTCATATAGTCAGCTGAGTTCATTTTATGGCCACATAATGTTGCTGAGCCCAGACCTGACCATCTGAAACACTACTTTCAACACTACTGCTTGAACAAGCCCGTGGGGAAGTGTTGTGATCTGGGGTCACTTCTTTTGGTCAGGTATATTTGGGCAGAAATTAGGTCAGCTGACAACCTGAATATACCAAATCGTTTCCCATCAAAAGTTTTTTTGGACATTTTCCAACATGACAGTGCCAGAATTGTGAAAGACTGCCCTTATTCCTTCTTTAAAAAGAAGTCTTTTTAAAAATGTGTCTCTTAAGTTTATAAGCAAAACAAGACCTAAACATTAATGATGGAGATTACTTTATTACTTCATTTGATTAGCATACCCACAGAAATGGGAACATTATACAGAACACAAATACCTTTATGATATTATGAATGACAGAGTTAAAAAGCCTATTTGGTAATAAAAAAAATTGTAATTGTAAATAACTCATTTAGAGTACGTATGATTTACTGTTTTAATAATTTACAAATGTCGTTTATGGGTTTTTGCAAGTCATTACGACACATGTTTTCATTTTATGTTGCCCTTTGGAACACTAATGGTTTGCAAGATCTGAGTCAATAACTGATGAAAATGTGGTATATTCCACTAAAAATGTCATGTGTTGCTTGCAATAATTTGACCAAAAAAAAGGAAATATGTCTGAATGTTAATATTGTTCATCACTTACTCACTCACTCATCTTCTATACCGCTTAATCCTGTATTCAGGGTCGCGGGGGCCTGAAGCCTATCACAGGAGACTTAGGGCATAAGGCGGGGTACACCCTGGACAGGGTCCCAATCCATCGCAAGGCACACATACACTCACACACTCATTCACACTACGGGCAATTTGGGAACGCCAACTAGCCTAAGGGAAATCGAGCCTTAATGTTGCTGATGCATTTTTTAATTATTCATTTACTTTTACGTAACTGATATGAACTTTTTCATTCATTAATCTTTTTTCAGAATTAAACTAGCTACATAAAATTACATTTTTAAACATTCTCCGCCAAAAATAATTGCAACTCTGTAGCAACTCTTACAAAGCCTCTGTTCCTGTCCTTATTTAAAATGTTTTTTTAATGGATATTTCTTCTTTTTTACTCTACACTGTAAACCCTAATGCTCAAAGTAATTAAACACACTGAGTACTGTTAACTTAAATAATTGCAATTAGGTCAAATTAATAGACCTATTTGAGTATTCAGAACTTTTTGCATTTATGAGTTTGTAGAAATGACACTTTTCAAGTTAGCTGAACAAATCTGATATTTTAAGTAATCGTAAGTACTTAAGTAACAGTAACTGTCACCTTAAAGTTCCACCAGCATAAAATCTATAGAGCACTGGTGGCTCAGTGGTAGGTGTTTCGTCTGCCATGCGAAAAGCCTGGGTTCAATTCCTGGGCTGGATTGTCTGCAACTATTTATTTGATTTGCAACAAGTTCATCAAACTCAAAAATTGATAGTTCTGTTTACTTAAAATTGGAAACATCATTACTTAAAAAATTTGATGTAACTGATTACCTCAAATATTTTGAGTTTTGCCAACTTAATCGGGTTTACAGTGTACATGTGTTTCTTTATCCCAGTCCTAGATTAACCTTTAACCAAATCATTTCATTATCTGAGAGCCTGAAAATGAGGCCACAACTTCTTCAGACATGTTGCCTTTAGAAAAAGTGACATATCTAGCTGAGAAATAATTTTCTATTTATTATAGTGTTTTTATATTGATAGCTTTGGCTTATAGCTTATTTGCAACTAACAGGATTCACATTTACAAAACCACCCAATTATAGTTTGACAAAAAAAATCAAATCTAATATGGTGCTTACTGCATGAACCCGTGTTTAAAACCAACGAAACATCACTGTGATTTAGGATCTAAGATAGCACTCAATTGACAGTCTAATTAAATGCATTTAACACAGAGCAAAAGCATTACCTTTATCCCTGTAACTTTCTCTATTGCCATCATTGCTTCACTGATGTCAGTAATCTTTACAGCTGTCATGCCCAAGCTTTCAGCTGCCTGAATACTTTCCTCGTTCATGTCCAACCAGATAGCCTGAAAAAAGGATACAGTATTTAATTGGAGGGCTAAATGTGATATTTATCAATACACATACTCTTAAAGGCAGGTAGGGAACTGCATAAGCGATTTAAAAACAGCATGCCGTGCTTCTGAATAGAAAAGAACTATCTAGCTACTAACTAACAAGTACTAACTACTAACTAACAAGCATATCATCGTGCATAAGACATTGAACAGAGCTGGGTGGGGTACAATAGCCAAAGATCACATTGGTTTCCATTCCCGTCAGCAAAAAACAGGAAACTGAGGCTAACATGGGCACAGAGGCACAAAAACTGATATGTTAGCCTCAGATTCTAGTTCTTGGCTTACAGGAAAGGAACCTTATGCTTTTGTAGCTAAACCACCCAAACATTTAATGCATTGTGGAAGCTGTTTTTCTGTTCACCATGGTTGTAAAGTGTGCGACTTTGAGTTATTATAGATTTGCTTTCAGAAAATGCCAGGCTGCTTATCAATAACATTTTTAATCTGCAGACCTTCTCCTCACCTGTTGTTGTGTGTAAAAATACTATAAAATTAAAACCATGCCATAAATAAGTCCTGAAAATCATGCTTTTTCCCTATTCTAATGTTTAATGTGAAAATTCATTGAAGCCCTCGAGCTGAATCTGCTTGGTTTTGTGCATTGTGTTGAGTTTTTCAGATTTCAAAAAGCATATTCATATAAGATATAAGAGATATAACCATATTAACATCCACAAATTAAGATAAGGCTATCACTACAATCATATTAAAAAACAGAGGCCCGGTTGGCCGTACATACCTGGTTGGATTTAACGGTCAACTCCTCCAAGGCAGTGTGAAATATCGCAGGTTCAGGAAGCCTTGACCCAGTGTGGCAAGAGCATACTACTACATCAAAACAGCTCTTCAGCAAGGATAGAATCTTAGCCATCGTGTCCCTCTGGGGAGAGTCATCAACCCAGATATTGGCCACAACACCAGTTTTTATGCCTTGAGGAAAAAACAGAGAAAAAAAACATGAAAAAAATATGATCTAGTGTAGGATACTGTATATTTCTAAGAATTTATGGAAAACTATATAAACAAAAAGTTAATGACATACCATTTCTCTGGAGTATGGCAGAAACATCAAGAATATTGCTATTAATCTGCACCTTCTTTATCTCATCACAGAGTTTCAGGGCTGAGAACGGTACAGACAGGGTCTGACTGACTGCATCTTTTTCACCATCAGATTCCAGTTCTGCAATCAACTTTAAGTAAAAGAGACATAACAGGAAAGTGTGTCACAGTAGCAATCGCTGTCTTTCTGTCTTGGGCTTTCATTGATCTCAAAACAGTAAGCTCTCCTAAAAAAACTACAAACTATGCAACTGAACAGTTATTGTACTTTGACTATAGAATGCCTGGTGTTTATTCAATTTGCAATGTATGTAAGGCCTGAAACATATTGTTCACAATCCAGCATTCATAGGCATAAAGCTGCCAAAGCACAACAGAACGACGATCAACCATTACTTTGTTCAAATAAGAAAAAAGAATATCTGTATACTCCAGCTAAAATTTATTTTGTAAGCACTTGAAGGTCCAATCTGAGTTTGCATAGGTGTGTTGATTGATTCAAAACATCAGCTTGTATACCAAGTAACATGAAAGAAAACATTCCTCCTTAAAGGCTGCTGGTAACCTTTCATGGAATAAATTAGTGTTACCAGTTAAAGGGAGCTAAAAAATTTTTTTTCACATTTTAGGACTGCTAAAGCCATAACAGCAATTGAGTAGGTGTTATGAATCCAGTGATAACTATGCAAAATATCGTTAAGCCTGTTATGGGTGTGATCCTTCACTAGCAAATAGATCTACAGTTCTGATTATACTCCAAAGAATCATACACTCAAAAGACATACAAAACACGACCTTCTAAACAACCAAACTCAAAATGTACTTCAAAGAACCCAAGTACAAAAGACTAACATACTAGTCTTTTTCAAACAACCAACAACAATAATATAACGAGCTAAATGGGGATGTTAACTTGAACACTAAATCCATCATTCTTTCCGTCTGAATGAAAGGGCAATTACTTGATCATACATGTGATCCATGACTTTAATAAATCCAAAAGAATGTCTTTTTATTTTAGAAACTGTTGATCTTCAGGAAAGCTCACCAACAACAATCTCTGAAGTTCAATAAATCTGAGTAAGGATTCAATGATTTCTCACCCTCAGCCACTAATAGCAAGATAGCAAAGAAAATTCTCACATCAAACATAGTGCACTAACTACAAAAACCCTCACATTGCAATTGCAATATTGTTATAACTCTGCTGAGACACTAAATAAGCTTTTTTATACAAAATAATAAAAGGGACACATGTAATCATATGATTATATAATGATTTAAGCAACTACTGATCATAGGTTATAGTTTCATCATGAGTTCATCTTGCTCTTAGAGTGAAGAACAGCTCCTATCATGATTATTATTTTTGTGCACATTCAGGCAGATAATATGGCCAAATTGAAAGTACAGAAACTCTTGTTCTTCTACTCTTATTGCATCAACAACAAAAAAAAGAAAAACAGGCTAACAATGTTTGGCCAGTGGTTAACAGAAACTTGCTGATATGGTTACAAATGTGATTAGGAGGGAGGAACACCACCAGCTGCCCACACGCACAGAGACTTGTGCTCCCTTCTTCAATGCAAACTTTTCAATGCAATGCAAAAATTTTGTTGATTCCAAAAGCTTTTTTCTACAACAATAAACTACACATTTCTGATGCAGACATAATGATGCACCAATCTGGTGAAAGAATATACCCACTAAGAGTACATAAAAATCAAACTGGCTATTTAGTTCCCCAATCATAATTCATGCTATAATTCGGTTACACTGTAGGAGATATAGATTTAAATCTAAAATGCTTCCAAGAAAGAGGTTGCAACCATGGTTATGATACCAGAGCCAAAAAATCTGATCGTAAAATGAATTGTAAGAATATGAACGTTGGTAAGAAATACAGTAGTTAAAATAATAAGATTTTTTTTTATTCTGAGAAGATGCATAAGCTCCAACTACAGAATTTTAAAATAGCATCTTGATCAACCAAGTTGAATAAGGAATATTTTAATGACAACTAATCTAACTAATTATGCATAAAGAAAAAGAAATTGACCTCAGTGGTACTAGGTTCTATTTGATGTTTAGATACTAGATGTTTGGATATTAGAAATTTACAACATCTCTAACAGATACTTTATTCTTTTTATTTTGCAGTTTTTCCAAACACTTCAAATCTCTAAACCAATAGATAAATCTGGTTAATAATGTCCTATCCAGACCATCCCATCCTCCCTAATCCCCTCACTAGTTTGGGTAAATACGTCCACTGACGACACCATCGCCAATGCCATACCCAACATGCTGGGTATTAACGTGCTTATAATAAAAGGCCACCCTGTCCTGAACATTTTGCGTGTTTTTTCTGCTCCCAATGCTCCTGATTTAACTAAACAGCTAATTAACAGCCTTTTCTGAAAGTTTGGAACCACTGACTTATACATCAAAACACATACACGAAGATGTTCTGTTTAATTAATTATGGCTGTGCGTTTAACACCACAATCCCTGGCTAACTAATCACAAAACTGCACAACTTGTTTTTAGATTTCAAGATCAGCTCACAGCCTAATAAGACACATTCGTATGGTTAGACAGAAACATTCATGTTACAAAGTATACTGCTACAATATCGTTTTAAAATATTTATAACTCACTCATTCAATTTTAGTAATCACATTATCCTGATCAGGGTTATGGTGGGCCCCAAGCCTATCCTAAGAACACCAGGCAAACGGTGATTTAGCAATTTATCACTGCCAGACCCCCTACTGGCATACCACTGGAGACAGGAAAAACGTGAAGAGAAACAACATACAGTACAGACTAAAGACCCTAGAGCTGTGAGATGGCACTATCGGCTAAATTTCTTTCTCAACCACATTTGTTTTGCAAAGTTGTTGGTTCAGCAGTATCCTGTAAGGTTTTAATAATACATTACAAAAATTCAGTTCATAACCCAAGTCCAATATCTAGTTTGAACAATTATTAGTTAATTACTCAGACAAACAGTCAATTCTAACAAACACACTTTATAATTGTCTCAGAAATGTGGTACTATTTGTTCCAACCATATGCTTCTTTCTTCTTCAATTTAAACTCTTTTGAGCAATATATACTACTTATCATTGCAACTTCTCCTTTTGTCTATGTATCTAACTAGTTTGTGGTGTCATGATCAAAGATGTTATTTTTTTAAGTTACAGGTTTCCAAATCTGATTCTAATGTGTGTTTTTCCTGCTCTGTTACTCCTTCCTCAATTAAAAAAGATTATGTTAATTAGCTGATTAGTTCCATTTGTTGTGTTCTATTCTATTCCATTCTATTCCATTCTATTCTATTCTATTCTATTCTATTCGACTCTACTTCAGCTCAATATAACGTGCTGAACTGTACTGAGCACAAAGGTTGGAGAATTTGTTTACCTGAGAAAAGGTGATTATCCCCCGTTCAGCACGAACCACAGCATTCTCACTGCTTCTTTCGTCACTCGAGTTGGATATACCATCCCTAAATATAATAATTCAGCTGAAATATGAGAGAAATCTAAACAATGTGTTAATAATCAGAAAAATAGGGGCAGAAACTCACATACCCTTGAATGTTTGAAAATGTTTCGAGTTTATGAAAAGGCTGTAGTGGGTGAGGAGTAACGACGCCGCCCCACAAGCTGAAAAGCACAGCTTTCTTCATTTGGGGAGATTAAAAAAAATAATAATGATACAAAATCTCGCCAATTACCAAACACCAGCACGAGAAGATAACTCAGCGTTTGGGAAGCACGCTATACACTGTAGGGGAGCAGTTTCACCCCACGATGCGTAACTGTGACACAGGTCAGACAAGAGGAACTCTATTAACCAATGAGAAGATAGAGAAACCGGGAGGCGGGACTAAAGTCCAAAGTTTACCGGCAGACAATACCGCTCCCTCCGTCTGAACTTGTGAGCCAACTTCCAGTCAGAGTTTAAAGGAAGAATGTTTCTGCGAATGTGCTTTTAAGCGAACAGTCACTATAACACTATAACAGTTATCTAGTACACTGTGTTATATTTTAGATATGATGCCCGGAAAGTGAACTATCGCACTTCAAATTTACAAATTGCACATTTGGAGCCACAGTTTTTATATTGCACTTTGCTCCTTGATAATAAATTAGGTGAAGGACAGTGAACTCGATTTTATACCACATACATGCACACTGATTATAGCAGCAGGTCTCTATATGACAGAGATCATAAAGAAACAGATACATGTACATGTGAAAACAGCACAGTTACAGCAATAATATACCTATATTGCACGTAATATACAAATATTAGACCAGGACACAAGCACACTCTGGGAAATTTGTGAACACTAATCAACCTTCCCCACTGCCTTTGTGCTGTAAGAGAAACCCAGAGTACCTCGAGGAAAGCCACCAATCATGGGGAGCACATGCACATTCCATGCACACAGACTGAAGGAGAGACTTGAACCCCCTACATTCGAGGAGCAAGGCAGCACTGCCAACCACTATGCCACCTACTACCATAGTATTTGTTAATAATATTTAAATTAATAAATATAGATTGTAAAATAATAAATAAATAAATAATTCATAAGCAAACTACTAGTACTACTCATCATGGTCTTCATCAGCATCAACAACAATCTTATAAGGTAATAAATTACCTTACATTATCATGACTTGATGGCATTTGCAAACATACTGTACCATCTCATTCTACATTTACCCAAATGAAGCAATTGAGGGTTAAGGGCCTTGCTCAAGGGTCCAGATGTAGCAGACCAGTGGGGCTTGGAATTGAACTCCTTCTGACAGTCCATCAAACCTTAACCACTTGAGTCCCTAGCAGTGGTGCTGATGTTAATAATCTAGACTGACCAGTTTGAGGCCTCCCTTTGTTAATTTATTAGCTATATATTGCCTAGGTAATTAAGCAAAATGGCAACAAAACATACTAAAATATGTCATTTTTTAAACAGTACAAATTGCTTGATCTACTGCTTATCCTGTACCAACAGAAATTAGCCAGGTGAATTCATGGTACAGCAAGAAGCAAGATGCACATCAGCTGCCTATCTTGAGCCTAAGAGATGTCTTTCTTTAGATAGTGTACATGCTATTTTGCAGTTGCTTTGCCATTAGCAAATTGATAAGGTATTCAGGCGATGTGGAAGTTTTGAGAAACACAACAATTTGTGGGTGTGGTATCAGATTTCAAATGTCACATTGTAGATTAATCCAGTTTTTCTGGCAAGCAGACCTACCTTAAAATGTTTGAACATGTTTTAAATTCAAGACATTTTTACAACATTGCCCCATTGCTACCATCTTGATAATTACCAACAATTAGCAAGTTCTAAGTACTGTGCAGAATTAGTGATGCTAGTCAGTATAGTAGAGACACCTCAATTTTCTGTAAGCAGGTCAGTGAAGAGGAACTCTAATAGACAGTGGAAAACACGTAATAAAAATAGACTGCAAAAGCCTATCTGTGTTAATAGAAGCCTATATTGGAGAAATGCAATCAGACTATTGAGATGCTTGCTTGCAGTTGGTGTGAAACAATGGTGTGAAACACTAGCTATGAATTTTCAATATTGTTTCTTGAACATTTTTTAAATGCAGTCTACTACAAGCATTTCTTTCTTACTCTACCCCTCAAGATATTTGTGTGCATAAGTGCACTGACTGTGTAGAGGCTTCTGTTTGATGGTTTGTCTAGGCTTGCACAAACTAAATAATTCTAGACTTCTCAAGGCTGTGTCTGACCTCCACAAAAAGAGCTTGATATTAAACAGGTTGAGCAACATTTAAACACAAAGAAAATAAAGATGAGGTAAGGTGTCTTTCACTTAAAATGGTATTTTGCTAGCCATCATTAGTACAGCCCCATGAGTTTGGTGAATTGCATGTGAGCATGCAGTAGGGACCAGACTTAAAATGTCACACTGTGGTTGAATTCAGTTTTCTGTTAAATGTATTGCAACTGCAGCATGTTAATAACCCATTACTCTGTCTGATCAAATATCTCATTGGGTAAAAGGAGTGACTGTACAGGAATATTCAAATGCAGATTAAGAGGTATTTCTTTCAGACAACTGTGAATCGGCCACATGGTGCTTGCCATCTTTGGCAGATTCTACATCTTGTAAAAAAGGGTTGTTTCATCACAGCCTCGCTACACTACAGGCTGAGTGATTCTTACTATTATTAGAGCGCAGTATGAGTGCTTTAAGTGAATCTCCTCCAGAGTCAAGAAAAGTATTATCACCATCAGCGATTATTATCCTCATTGGAGAACAATATAAGATAACAATATGAGAACAATATAAAAGAACAATGTAATTATTTTGTATGATTTTTATCCAGGATAGAAACAGTCACTAATCATCCTTAATAAAGTACACAATTAGTAATGTTTATAAGTCAAGTCTGTTACTGTCAGGGAAGTGCATTACCAGGACATGTTTGATACACAGCCCACCCTAGCTCAGAAAGAAACTGACCAAGTGGTATAAAACGTAAGGAAGTAAAACAGATGGGTATGTATGGAACCGTGGCTTTGTGAACGAGTGTGGGAATGACAGACAATCTGGGTCACGTAGTTTGATAAAAATAGCCAAGGAACCATAGACATTTTTCAGATTTCTTATGTGGTATTATAACCATAACAGATGCTGCAAGGCAACAACTTTGCTAGGCAAGAAAACAAACGCATGGGAGTACTCAATTTGTTCTGAAGGAAACCATCTTAGCCATTCACTGCTTTGTCATAGAAACATATTTACATGGCGTACATACGGTACAAAAGTTTTTTGAAAGAAATTTTTTGGAAAAAAAAATTGTATGAAAAAGAGGGACTGTAAGGTAACTGTAAGGTGTTCATACCATTATTATATTTAATTATAATTTCTTAGTCTATTTATGTTTTGAATCCATTACGGTTATATTGTTTCATTATGTAATATACTGTAGGAAAGAGACACTTTTTGCAAATTAGCAATCTTGAAATTAGAAATATGAACGAAAAGATTATATTTGTATAATTTAACTCCACCGGATAATATGTTACATCTGTAGATGTCAAGCAACATTTGAAGGCGAGGTAGTAATGTGATAAAATACCTTATAAATCCAATAGAGTTTTGAGGCTTTGTTGTACTAAAACAGGTCACAACAACATGTCCTTCCTGACCCACTAACTATATATATATATATATATATATATATATATATATATATATATATATAATAACTATGTTACAACTTAAGGCTCCTGGTCTGTTTTTCGCTGCATGAGTTTTAGCGTTCAGTGGTATGGGCTACAAATTTTTAGGATCTCAAATGTAAAAATAATTCTATCAAGTATCATGGTCTGTCATAAATTGTTGATAATATAATTTGTCTTTTGTTGTTTTTTAAGAAAAATTTCATCAACATACAGTGGGTGCCATATTAACATGTAAATATAATTCCTGTTCCCTTTGCATAGTGAGAAAGCAATGCAGCACACAGAAAACTGGTATTTTTAAAAATTATTATTTAATTAGACTTTACTTTGCATGATACATTTGTGTTAGAAATAAAAAATTCTGACTGAGAAAATACATGTGTTTTATGTTTTTTTTGGTCAGTCTCATTGCAGAAGCATTTCCTATAAGTGTTGTTAATTTTTTTCTAAAGTAGTAAAGTCTAAGCAGGCTTGTAGATTTTTAAAGCCACTGTTTGTGCTGGTCTATTTTTGTTAGACTAATTCATTCCTGACCACGAAACTAATAACCGATTGAAAACAGAGGCTGATATTAGAAGGGCAAATAGCAATAAACTACCCATAAGGATCACTTATGTAATGTTATTATTCTGCTTATTATTATTATTATTATTATTATTATTATTATTATTATTATCATCGTCATGATCATTTTATTATTATTATGACAATAAATCACAAAATCTAGTCAAAGAAAACCTCATATATCAAATGAGTTTAAAAAATATATCAAATTAAAGTGCATCCTGATTCTTATTTAAGATTGGAATTCGTTTCACTCGCAATACAGAACTCAAATTTATTTATAAATAATAGGGAACACAAATTATGCGTGGCCCCGCCCCTTAATTAGCATGTGGAAACGCATTCGTAGCCCATTGGCTGAATGTTCCCTCTAAGGGGCGCGCAGAGGGTTAGTTGAAAATCAATGTTGCCAGGTGCATTTATTACACGTAATATAATGACGAATTTGAGCTGCCAGCGCAAGCTGTTTTTTTTTTTTTTCATTCAGTAGTTTGTATTCATATACATGTATTTAGTGGTTGTTGTTTTTAATGTGTTTTTTCTTTTGAAAAATGTATATGAATTTAACCGTGAGAAGTTTCGTGACTCTATATGTTTTAATCCTGCTTGGAAAGCGTGTTGCTTTTGTCATGCATATCTGGCAACCCTATCTGTACTTGCACTTAAACTGAAGAGCGTCTAACTAAGGACATGATGTAAATGACATCTGGACATCATTTAAACCCTGCTATCGAACACTGCCCTCGGTCGGAGATTAGGACATGGGGCGAGATCTTTTATTGTTCTTGGCGCCATTGCTCTGCTGGGTCTGTGAAGCTGGTAATGCGAGTTTGATATATATATATATACTGACTGAGCATTTAAATTGAGTGAAAAGTTTAAGGGTTTGGACATTTTCAGATCTGTCTGATGTTGACCTTTAATTCCCATAATTATATATGTATTTTTCAGCATATTATTTAATTTTTATTTTTCTCTACATTGTACATGCAACATGTAAACGTGCATTTATCAAATTAATTTTGTAATATTCTTTAATTAATAATATTCTGCAAAATGTATTTATCTGCACACATGTTTCAAGTATTTAAAAAAAATCACCAAGCTGTAATTTGCAGATGACTGGACCCATGCTCATGCTGAGGACAAGCTCTTTAAAAAACTCTTCAGTACCTACAATAAGTGGTCCAGACCTGTGCGGAATATTACTGATGTTGTCATCGTCAAGTTTGGTCTCTCAATCGCTCAACTCATTGATGTGGTATGTCTTTGTTTGTTTGTTTGTTTGTTTGTTTTTACCTTACACTTGTTCACCACTCCATTTTACTATTTCTCCCTTCATTACTATAATTGTAGACAGAATCATTTAAATGATAATGATAAGTGTTTACACTTTAAGTGAATGTTATCACATTGATTAGATTGTTGACCTGAAAAAGATGTGTTTATTAAAATAATTTAACACAATTAAATATGATCATTAAGTCCATTTCTTGTATTTGTTTGTATCTAATTATTCAGATTCTGTTGTCTCCTGCAGGATGAAAAAAATCAGATGATGACGACGAACGTTTGGCTGAAGCAGGTGGGGCTTGTTTTTTTTAAATAGCTAAAATGCAAATGAAATATATAAAAATGTGTTGCAAGAATTCTCATAATAAAACCAGAGTACTTTTTAAAAAGAGCTAATTGATGCAATGTTTTCCACCATATACTGTACATCAGGATCACACATTTATATATGATTCAGATGGATTAGGAATCTAATAATGTCCTTACTTGCAGGAATGGAATGACTACAAACTGCGTTGGAAGCCGTCAGATTATGACAATGTAACATCCATCAGGGTGCCATCAGAGTTGATCTGGGTACCAGACATTGTCCTGTATAATAAGTGAGTCTTATTTGCTTTTCAATTATGCTGCAAAAATAAAACATACAGCATAATATGCATGTAACACATGCTAAAACGATTTTTCCAAATAAGTAATGTAAATATTTTCTTATAATATTTTTCACACATATGGAGAATGATTAAAATGATCAGTGATGAAAAAAAATGAGTGTTATCATTATTCTAGTTAGTATGGGTCTTGAAATTTATAGCTTTATATCAGTACTCATATGTCTTTTCTCCTCTGGAACACTGTGTGAAATTAAACAGACAAGCTGTGGAATAATACTTTTATAGTTATTAAAGCAACTAATGAAACATTAAATGACATGCCTATTTGTGGAACCACGGGCTTTATCTGTGAAGCAGATCTGCTCTCTTATTAAAAATAGAAGACTTAATGTCCCATTACATCAGATACCAGAAGCAACTTCTGCTGTGACCGCAGCACATAATGCTTTGGGTACTATGTAATTAGAGCCACATAGATGATAGAGGCACAAACAAATCAAAAATACTTGAAAATTTTTATCATTTTTAAAAAAGCATTTATTGTTTACTGTGAAATGTGAATAAAATGTATTTTATATAATTATTCTTGTTACAATTTTCTAAATGTAAAAATGTACAAACCTAGTCACTGTCTAATTGCGATTGATACCGATTTTTCTCACTTAGTGCAGATGGTGAGTTTGCTGTGACTCACATGACCAAAGCCCACCTGTTCTACACAGGGGAGGTGCGTTGGGTGCCTCCTGCCATCTACAAGAGTTCATGCAGCATTGATGTCACCTTCTTCCCCTTTGATCAACAAAATTGCAAAATGAAGTTTGGCTCTTGGACGTATGACAAAGCCAAAATTGACTTGGAGCGCATTGAGAAAACTGTGGACCTTAAGGATTACTGGGAGAGTGGGGAGTGGGCCATTGTGAATGCTGTGGGTACATACAACACCAAAAAATATGACTGTTGTCATGAAATCTACCCAGACATCACCTACTTCTTCATCATCCGTCGCCTTCCTCTCTTCTACACCATCAACCTCATCATCCCCTGCTTGCTCATCTCCTGCCTGACTGTGTTGGTCTTCTACCTACCCTCAGACTGTGGGGAGAAGATCACACTGTGTATATCTGTCCTCCTTTCCCTGACTGTTTTCCTCCTGCTCATCACTGAGATCATTCCATCCACATCTCTGGTCATCCCACTAATTGGAGAATATTTGCTCTTCACCATGATTTTTGTAACTCTCTCCATTGTCATCACTGTATTTGTACTGAACGTGCACCACCGCTCTCCCA
>JAAGKR010004313.1:47295-62847 GCA_011419295.1 Clarias macrocephalus | reverse complement strand
TGGAGGAAGAGGGGACAGTGGAGGAAGAGGAGACAGTGGAGGAAGAGGGGACAGTGGAGGAAGAGGAGACAGTGGAGGAAGAGGGGACAGTGGAGGAAGAGGAGACAGTGGAGGAAGAGGGGACAGTGGAGGAAGAGGAGACAGTGGAGGAAGAGGGGACAGTGGAGGAAGAGGGGACAGTGGAGGAAGAGGGGACAGTGGAGGAAGAGGGGACAGTGGAGGAAGAGGGGACAGTGGAGGAAGAGGGGACAGTGGATGAACTGGGGACGGTGGGAGAAAATCTGGAGCTGTAATCGAGTATAAAGGATTGACTAGGAGACTTGGAGAGGTGCAGTGAGAGGAGTAGTGTAAGGGAAGGGAAGTGAACAAGGGTACAGCAGGTTTCAGTAGATGTTGGTAACCCGACCTGACCTGACCAGCCTTAATCAGGAGGTGTGTCTGTGTCTTTCCTTCCAGTACAGTTTAATTTGACTGTTTTTAAATAGGCTGTACGGTTAATCCGTAACGAGATCCGACTCACAGGATGGGCCGTGACGCTGCGCTGCTTCTGCGTTATTAAAAGTCTCCGTGTGAACACGACTCGCTCTTACGGAACAAGCTGAGAGATCAGAATCTTTCGACCTGCGCTGTGATTGTAATTGAGTTGTGTGCTGGTTTGTGTTTCTCTCGTCTCATGGTGTCTTCTCCTCAGCACCGTGCGAGAATCCCAGCGCTCCCGTCCGGGAGTAACGTACAGAACGTCCTCATGTTACAGACCAAACAACGTTTGAGGAAATTTTCCAAACATAGAAATGAACTTCATGCAGATTATTTATGTAACGTAACATAATCAGTCAAATCAAACCGAGAACTCATGACTCTCTGTATCATTTACTAAAGAATCAATGAAATGAAATCATTGTGAGATGAGGTGCACATACTTCCTACAAACACATCCTACTATCTCACACACACACACACACACACACACACACACACACACACACACACACACACACATCTTTCATAACCAGAGTTTATTTATAGTCTTTGCATCTAGGACTGGACAAGTAAACAGATCCAGTGTCTTCCTTTCCATAAAAAATCTCTCTATCTAACACACACACACACACACACACACACACACACATATGCTTTAATGTTCATATTTCAAATATTTTTCATTTAATGATCATCTTTTTTTACTTTATTTTTTATTATTAGAAACCTCATAAAGTCTCATACTAGATCGGGCATCACATTAATCCTAGTGCGCCGTGTGCGTGAGGTTTGTTTACTCTCAGTCTCTTACAACCAGGATTTCTAAGCAAAGAGAAAAAACTAGAGAACGCTAGCTAGAAAATGATGCTGTTTAATCGTTGTTAAATCTGCCTCATAAGCCTACCCTAAACTGGGGCGTGAGATAGAGAGCATGTTGAAGACAGAAGGGCGTTACTCAGGCACTGTCGTCCAGCTGGCACGAACCCAGCGTGCCATCTGCCGCCTCCTCACAGGCTTAAAGATTACGCTCAGGGGTCACTCCTGGGACCGAACTCTAAATCACAGCCAGTTTGAGTCGAACCACAGAGACTTCAAGCGTCAGGTGAGCACTTTTATGCTAGCAATGCATTTCAAACATAGCAAGGTTATCTGTAGCCCGGTGCAAACAGAATCTCCCAGGGGTTTTGTGTGTGTGTGTGTGTGTGTGTGTGTGTGTGTGTGTGTGTGTGTGTGTGTGTGTGTGTGTGTGTGTGTGTGTGTGGATTTGGTCTCTTTAGAAAGAGCAGAAGTCTAAATGTACAGCCTGCAGTCCACTCTACCATTTACACCCATCAACTCGGTTTAAAATGCGAGTTGTACATAATAGGATAAAGAGTTCTTCTACCATTTTTGAGTGTGAGACTGAAATTGCAAATGAGGAACAATAAAACGTCAGACCACATGTGCTACGTAGAAAATTAATAAAGAATGTCCTAAAGTGACAAAGCCTTAGGTCAATGTTCCCTAAAGTGTGGGCTACCTGGAGCCCCGAGTGGTCCGTAAGGGTACTGCAGGTGGGTAGTGAGACATTATTTATAACTAATAAGCAAAAAGTCTCATACAATATTACTGACAAAGTATTTACAGTTAAAAAAGAAAATTTACCTTAAAGGACCAAACAGTGGGATTCAAGCAAAGTGATTCTCCATTTATATTTTTCTCGTGTGTTGATCAGAGTTGTGATTAAAGTAGGCTGTAGCTATCGAATATTTTAGTAATCGAGTATTCTACCAAAAATATAATCGATTAATACAGCATTTTATCAAAAATAAACATTGTCATTATTCAAAATACAAGGAATAGCTTAGACCCCTATCCCCCCTATGAGGTTTGACTCGCAGTGAGTTTGGCACCGTGAGCCGCCACGACTGCCCGCCGACGTTCCACAAATTTCTGCAAAAATAATTAAACATGTTTTTAAGGCGGCTTAAACATATAAAATTTTTCGCGCAGAAAGACGAAACATAATCGCAGCGCCAAAACCTGCGGTGAATCATGAAGAACTGTACTTCCGGCCACCGCGCGAAACCGCGTAGGTGAGACAGGGGTATTAAAGGTATTAAAGAGATTAATTAAGTGCATTACAGCATCATACATTCTTATTTTAAAGCCTTTTCTCGGATGCAAAAAAAAAGGTATTTCAAATGACTTTAAGGATAAAAAAAAAACTAAGGCACACATTAAAATAAATAATTATACAAAAACACTAAGCTGCGCAACTAAACTTTCAGAACTAAAAGTTTCAAAATCTACACCTCAGACATAACATAAACCTTTACTGACAATTTCTGTCGTTTTCTCTCGCTGCTTTCTTCCTCTCTTGGCCTCGCTGATAATTTTATTCCTTCCGTTTTACAGCCCGCAACAGAACAGACGCGCCATCAAATCAATACACAGCTACTGTAACTGTTTGCGTCTCCTTCCGCTTTGTGGGTGACGTAAGCGCTTCTTCTTCGTTGGTGTTTACTGACGGCTTACACCCGGAAGCGCGCTGTGTCAAAAGCGTGCTGTCAACAAATAAGTGCGCAAAAACATAACGCAAGCTTTTAAAATTAATTCAACAAAGGTTCAAGACAGAAGATTTTGCCTCCATCATTTTTTGTAATCGAATCACTCGATTGACTCGAGGAATCGTTTCAGCCCTAGATTAGAGGTTTGGGTGGGACGCAGACGACTTTCACGTTTCTAAAAGAGCAGCAGCTTTGTTAAGTTTGAAAAAAGTTGCCTTAGGCTAAACCCACAAATATCTCGTATAGAGTAGATTAGCTGTACCTCCATCAGATGACGGCGCCACGTTAAAAAGCACTAAAGCCGTAGTGCATCAATAACAATAAGGATCATCATTTTTTTCCAGGAATCGCATTGAAAACAGGTATTTTAAAGTAAAGTTGTTAATCTTGTGTAGATTGTCTATTTGTTTAAATACACGTCTCTAACAAACACTTAACTGCTGTGTAACTTGTTCTGCTGATTATTTAAATGTCTCATACATAGCATACATCGTTTTTTCTTCCTGCCTACTGCATACTCCAGTCCAGTAGGTGGTAGTATTGCACTAAATACCCATAAACTCAAATGAGAAAGAACAAGTGATACACTTGCAAAATACAAGTATTTGTGGCAAGTGCTTTGTATTTACAAACTTTACACCTTATTATTAATACTAAACCAGTAATGCTAGCTAAAATAGTTCTGTTATAAAGTATAATTAAAATCTGTAACTAATATCTGGTAGAGTGTATAAGTGATATCAGAAGTCGAACCTGCGTGGGGAAACCCCAATGGATCGGACAGCCATTAGGTTTTCCCCACACAGGTTTGAATCCTACCGACTACGCCAATCTGTCGTGACAAATTCACAAATTTTGAGGCTTTGAAAGAATTTCAAAGAAATTCACTAGGCACATTTTCCATAGAGAAAAAGCAAATCAAATTTATTGAAGTGCACGAGACAAGAAAAAAGCTAGTTCACTTTTCCAGCACGGGTTTATATACCCTCGTTTCTTTTTCTGAACTACATTTTATTGATTATTTATTAGTTCTATTATAATTTATTTAGTTCCCGAAATTTTTAATTATATACAAGCTCACTTTATTTCCCACCACTCTTCTATCAATTTCATACTTATTTACATGTGGATTGTCTTCACAGGCTAGGTCATGTCTTTTGCTAAGGCCTACTTAATTTCTTGTTTTTTAATTTTTTTTTTAAACCAGGTTCTCTGTAACATTCCATCAAATCACTTCATGTCGCTCCAAGAATCACACTGCTTCTCACCTGTGATTATGACAGGTAATTCTGATAAATATCTATTTTCATGCCTGTACCTGATTTTTGTTCTAAAATCTATACACACAATCTCTGAGGAAGAGGAAGTCAGTTGGACCATCTGTGCTAAAACTTACTGCTGCTTAAGTAGAACTTAGTCTTATGATTTTCTCTTAGATGTAGAGTCTTAATATAGTCTGAATATGGTTGTTATTATTAATATTATTATTATTATGATTAATATCATTATTGCTTTATCACTATCAATAGTGTTAGTCAGGCGGCACGGTGGCTTAGTGGTTTGCCCTGTCACATTGCACCTTCAGGGTCCAGGTTCAATTCCTGCCTCTGTGTGCATGGGGATTGCATGTTTCCTCTGGGTAGTCTGGTTTTTCCTCCACAGTCCAAAGACATGCAGATGAAGCTAACTGGAGTTCCACAACCGCCCTTGGTGTGTGAATGAGTGTGTGTACCCTGTGATGGATTGGCACCCTGTCCAGGATGTACCCCACCTTGTGCCCTGTCTCCTGTGATAGGTGCCTAGCCTTTTAGTCTTCGCATGTTGATTCGATTGAGATACTTAGGATATATAATTGGTTTGATTAACACACTTGTGGTACATGATATATACTGTAATCAAAGCCCAAGAAAATGTCCTACAATATCCAATTACGTAAGCCATGGGTCACATTTTTACAGCATATAGGGTCTATATCTGAGGTGTTGAGTTTGAACCCAGATAATTACACTTTTAAACCCATTCCCCTCCTTTTCTCAGTACACCCTCATAGCCAAATTCAATCAAGTCTGAGAAGCACAATGTATAAGCACAGAGGCTGCAAAGCCAATTTTACAGCCCTTCATCTCCCACACAGACAGCTGAAAGCTTCTCCTATCAGGAAGAGCGCAAAGGAGAGAAGCATGCACTCAAATTGGATCAGGTCCATTTACTCGGACAGTCTGATCGGTAATGACGGCGTATCTCCTCTGAGCCACGCTGGACTTTTCTATTACTGAAATCAATTATGCCACTCAGTCAATCTCAGAACTTTCTCGAAAGACAAGCTGTCAGCGAGACGACCGAATCCAATTACACACAGATGTTCCTTGTTGTACACGCACATCTGCTCCATGCATGCATTAGTCATGTTTTAATGATACGGTGACTCAACACCTTACCGCTGATTTCACATCCATCACATCACCGTGACCTGCTTCCTGATAATCAAGCACTAATAAACTCTGAGATTCAAAAAACTGTTCCTTGACTTGCACCAGCGTCCATCCTTAAATCCACTTCCTCTTCTACTCACACTGGCTCTCTTAAGATAACACTTTATTGTCATTGCACAAGCAAGAAAAAAATTACTTAGAAGCCAACACATAGTTACATTGTGTTGCCGCATCTAATACAAAATCATACAGTTGATAAACAACAAAGACCCTAGTCCTCCGAACTAATCTGGCTATTCCATAGAGACCCCCCCCCCCACTAGCTTCTCAACCTTCCTCCTCATCTTCCTCCTCTAAAGTGTCTCTACCTTCCATAGTTTCATTACCTCCACCTATTGTTCATCACTCCCCTATGACCTCCTAGTTCCCCTACATAGCTTTCCTAACTGTCATAGGTCTTAGAGTTCTCCTACTTTACTAAGAGCTCATTCGTCTACGAGTTAACCTACCTTCCCTTGAATAGTGACCTTCCCTCATACCCTTAGCGACCCTAACTCTCATTCCATAGTTCTGCTATCACCCTACTCTCTCCTGTCTCCATTTACTGTAACGTCACTTGATTTTCTACTTCCCTTAGTGCCCTTACATCCAAACTCTTATAAGTGTTTTCCACAGTTCTGGCTTTGCGAGTCTTAACCCTGATGTAAGCGGTTCTTGGTTCTAGCCCAGCAATGTGCCGCCATGGAGCCGTTTTTTTTTTCAGTCTGAGAACTGGTTGGATAGTGCGCATTACTCGGAAAGGGTACCTGTTTGCCCAGCTTCCCTACCATGCATGGTTCTTCTATCTAAATTTATATTTGTATTGAGACATTTGGTAGATGCTCTTTTCCAGAGCGACTTACAAAAGTGCTCTGAAGTTTCCATCATTGGACAGATCCTTACACTGAATTACTAGGTTACTAAAAAGTACCATCAGCCAAACACTGCTGGGAAGGGTTTTTTTGGGGGGGGGGGGGGGATATCTAACCATTGGTCCATTTCTTGAAACATCTCTGGTTCCCCTGCCTCCCCTACTGACTCCACCACTTCACCTTGTTCCTTTACTTACCACAGACCATGTCCATACCTCATACCATACAGTCCCTCCACCTCCCCTTGGTCAACCTGCTGCCCAGGAAGGTGCTGCAGGTGAAACTGGCTCTACCGACCCTATTAGCAAATCACCTACATCCCCTGCATGCGCTGATATTTGATGTAGTTTATGGACAGGTTATTTATCAGGTCTTATAATAGGGAAGGATTTCACTTAATGAGCTCTCACTGCTGATGATGACTCACCTTACTGACATTTCAGCCCACAGTACATGAATAGCATGAAAATATTTGGCAGAAAAGTCTGAAAAGGCCAGGTTATTTTTACTGTGCCGCTCCCCGAGAGGGAGATCGTCGAAGAACACACACAGCAGCTGACAGGCACACGCACACGTAGTCAGATTATTCCGAATGAGAATACACTGAGGGAATAGCACTACCTGTCAAATGTGCACACACACACACACACACACACACACACACACACACACACACACACACACACACACACACACACACTCACCCCTTTAAGCTGCTGCGCTCCACTGATGTGCTGCAGGACCCGGTCGATCTCCTGCTCTATCCTCCGAGCCCAGTGCATTATC
Source organism: Clarias macrocephalus (assembly GCA_011419295.1). NCBI lineage: Eukaryota > Metazoa > Chordata > Actinopteri > Siluriformes > Clariidae > Clarias > Clarias macrocephalus. Next base: position 55,689 of record JAAGKR010004313.1, on the reverse strand, counting down.
CTGCAGAGACAGACAGACAGACAGACAGGAGGCGAGGCATAATTAGCCCACTAGGTTTTGGTTAAAAGCAGTAATGAAGACAAAACATCATTTAACACTGTGTTTGAGAAGTGATGAGCGTTTAGAGAAAGTCTCCGGTGCCTGAAGATGGGTACTGATCCGATCAGTGTAGATCAATACTAGAGTGAAGAGTTTAAAAACACATGATTGATTCTTGTGAAATTTTAATGTTAAGAATTTTATGCAAACTAGTGATAAAGCAGTAAAAAAGAAAAAACTCACTCCAAACACTCCATCTACAACAGCGCACTCGCACAAACACTCCATCTACGGCAGCGCACTCGCACAAACACACTCCATCTACGGCAGCGCACTCGCACAAACACTCTCCATCTACGGCAGCGCACTCGCACAAACACTCTCCATCTACGGCAGCGCACTCGCACAAACACACTCCATCTACGGCAGCGCACTCGCACAAACACACTCCATCTACGGCAGCGCACTCGCACAAACACACTCCATCTACGGCAGCGCACTCGCACAAACACACTCCATCTACGGCACGCACTCGCACAAACACTCTCCATCTACAGCACGTCAGAACATGCTCATATGAATTTTGACGCAGCAAAGCCACTCTGCGTAAACCTGCTCCAAACTGACCCACCATCTCCGACATCAGATACTCAGATCAGATAGTGAAAAAAAACTCACTGCTTCAGGGCCTTTCATAAATAAACCTGTAGTCTTGCACAGCTGCATGCGACAGCACCGCAGTTATTCATCAGGTACTGGACAGATCATTTACTTCACCACTAACAAGTTCACCTTGAGAATGAATAATGTTTGATCTCCAGTGTTTTTTTTGTTTTGTTTTATAAAGCATGTACTGTACATGACACTGCAGCTGTCCTGGTTCTTTCACTGAACTCAGATAATAAAGTGTACGTACTGTACTGTATATCTATATGTTTGTGGCGCGTCCGAGTGCCGTGTACTTCGAGTGCCCTGTCGTGTGCACTGGGAACACTTTGCTTCAAAAAAAAGCCTAGAATTTTCATATGGTGAAACTTATTGTCCCATGGAGCAAAATATAAAGGCAGATAATCTGTTCCAGCCACCCAGAAATATCACCAATATTACCAATTTCCAACACTATAATCGTCTTTTTGCATGTAAAAACAATCAAAACATTTAGAAAAGACGAGTAAATGTAGTAAAATCTGTAAAAAAAAATAGACATTAAACCTCACTTAACCTTAATTTATGATTCCTCTTGACACCGGCTCAAATATGTAAATATGCACAACGTTGTGAACGGCTCCGGGGCGTACGTGTGACTTAACGAGCGAACTGGAGTTTGGCTCGGTTTCGTTCGCTTGTTTGCCCAAAATGCTTTGTGTGCCGAGGGACATTTCTTGCAAATTTTCAGTTCTTAGGGTGAAAATTCCTAGGCGTATGTTCGTCTGCAGAGGTGCTGCTGTACATAAACATTAGAGACAATTCACATATTGGCACACCAGCTTCTTTCTCTTTTTTTTTTTAATAATTACAATTTATACATGTTCGCATGTGAGGTGGCCAAATGTTGTAGTTCCTCTATAATCCTGCAGGTGGTGCGCTCTAAAATATTCATACTTTAGCAGGCAGCACAGCATCCTGTCTGGTATGAGCAAATTATTTGACAAGATTTTACAATCTGAAAAAACAAATAAAATCTATTCATAAAATTGGACTACAAATCGAAACGACAGCGAGGTGTAAGCGGGATAATATCGTATCGGGTGAGCTCTGGTCATTCCCGTCCCTAATAAATAAACAAGTATACCAAAATATAATTAAATTAAATTCAAGTCTCTCTATACACAGTCAAGTCCATAACTATTTGGACAGTGAAACTGTCATATTTGTGCATAAATGTGAAACCGTCCAAATACTTATGGACGTGACTATGTAAACATTTGCAGTACCAAAAAAAAAAAAAAAAAAGAAAATCCAATTTCAGTCTTCTCACTTCGATACACGAGTGGATCTTAGTCATCAGTTCTGATCTCAGATCCTGCGCGTCCGCCTCGTGCCGTCTCTCTACTGAGGTCACATCTCCTCCGAAACAGGGCTGAACACGTGGCGGGTTATTACACACGCTGCAGCAAGCTGAAGCGATCTCACAGTAAGACGAGGGAGACACTGTGATGTTATTTTCTACATTTTTAAGGAACGTTAGAGTAACGGAAATGAGTCAGACACGCGAAAACACAAAACCCCTCCCCTGAACACGGGTAAAGACCACCACAGGATCGTGTGATTCCCCTGCGTATCCGATGAGTTCATGTACACTGTGTATAACTAGGATAGAATTCAAATCTAAAAGCATAACTCCTTAATTCTATTACAGAAATGGCGTTTTTAAAGTTGCGCCTGTGCCAGCGTGGTGTAAGTGACTTTCAAACCGTTGCCAGATGCAGAACCTTCAGCTACAAACCAGCTTCAGCTACAAACCAGCTTCAGCTACAAACCCTGCTTCAGTGACTTATGATCCAATATGTAATAAAAGTAACATCTGGCCTCCATATGGCAACCGCAGTCAACATACCCCAACCCGACTGAACGCCCACCCCACCCCACCACACCCCACCCCACCCCGAGGGGCGCCGAGAGAGAGAGAGAGACATTAACTTTATTAGCAGTGATAAACTGCCCCTAGGTGTGAACCTGTGAGACAGAGAGACAGAGAGAAATAAAATTGGACACTTCTATCTGTGCTTAAACACTGTTTCACTGGTATAGTTGTCAAAATGTGTGTTCTGTAACCGTAAACTATCACAATTATACACAGTACAAGTGCAAAAAAGAACATCACTGTGCTTTTTATGATTTCTAGCAACACTGAAGTCTTTTTCCTCCCGAAGTCCAGAGACATGCAGATCAGGCTAACTGCCGTTTCTAAATTGTGTGAGAATGAGTGTGTGAACGTTGACCAGAGGTCCTACAAGGTCGTACAGATGGGAATAAACACAGTGATCCACATTGGGCTCCACGGCCCCTGGGTGGACTACAGAGGTTCCTAGATGGACTACAGAGGTTCCTAGATGGACTACAGAGGTTCCTAGATGGACTACTGAGGTTCCTAGATGGACTACAGAGGTTCCTAGATGGACTACAGAGGTTCCTAGATGGACTATAGAGGTTCCTAGATGGACTACAGAGGTTCCTAGATGGACTACAGAGGTTCCTAGATGGACTACAGAGGTTGCTAGATGGACGGATGGATGTCGCCTTCTGACCAAATAATACACTGTTCAGTTCTTATATACAGAACCTTTAGCTTGTAGCTTTGATTACACACTGTGATGTCCAGTGCATGTGTGAAAATGATTCCTCATGCTCCCTGAACCACTCTTTCACACTCTTGAGTGCACACACACACACACACACACACACACACACACACACACACACACACACTAAAGGAATCACTGCTCTGTCTGGAAACTTCTTTAACAAGGAACGTCTCTAATGTCACTTGCTTTTGCCTCCTTTTGATTCATCTCCCGCTCCGCTACAGACTTTGTAACTTTTATTTTCTTCACGCGAGCCATTGTTGCAGTGCAGTTACTCGTCTTGCAAAACGCTCGCAGACCAAGTTACTCGCAATCCAAAGTTTCACTGTATCTATACATTTCTTTTTAGTATCTATAAAAACACTTACACTGGTATGTACAGACAGTATTACAGTATGCTGCATTTCAGAGTCTCAGCATTATTGTAATGCGCATTAAAGCAGAAGCTAATTGTAATTTATTCTCAGACTCAAGGCCGCATTCCAGCACTCACGACGCCCCAGAGAGACTTTTTCTATGTCACTGGAACGAAGCAATAAAAAAATTGAGTTCCATTGGGCCTCAGTAGCAATGAACAACACACACACACACACACACACACACACACACACACACACACACACACACACACACAAACTCGTACCCACACATACGCACACAAGAGAGAGCAGTCAAAGAGTGAACCGGTTTTCCTCACTCATCGCACATGAACAGCATTTCAATGAGATTCAGTTGAATGAGAGCAGATTCTGGCATGTAAGTCGTGATAAGTTCTGCTTCCTGTTAACTTCTTCTAACTTCTATTAAAACAAAAAGATATTATTATATTCACCCGGCCTTCACACGATGTCTCTTCCTTTACCAGTAGAAATTACTTTATTATTATTTAATTATTATGTCTGTTTATGTCAGTCTACAAAAATAACTTTTCTCCAACACTTTACAATAACGAGCCTGGAGTTGTGTGTGTGTGTGTGTGTGTGTGTGTGTGCTGTATTCCGCACATATTGTTGAAGTGTGAATTTTCCTGTCGAGCATAACCGCCTCATTTAGCTAAACGAAGTCTCCCACAGATTACCCAGCATCCCTCAGACTTCTTGTGCTCGTCTGCGGATTTGAATTAATTACATCCGTGACATAAGAGCGATCCACGGGCCATTAGCTCCGTGCAAAACAAGAACCGTTCTGATCCTGTTTAACTGCGCTGGGAATCTACACACACAAGACCAAAACCTACATGTGAGTATCTGTGTTTGTTGTGTATGTGTGATGATATTTAGTTTACATCATAGAAAACACAGAGAACGATCCCGTACCCCTGACCCCGTACCCCCGACCCCGTACCCCCGACCCCGTACCCGCTGCACCCGCCCCATAGACCTTCAGTGCTTTGGACTTTTTTAGTGAAAAGTGAAAAATCCAGGAGCCGTTCAAAACTTCTCTGCGTCAGTGGAAAGCCAAACTTATACGTACAAGATATTTGTGTTTTTTTTTTGCATTGTGTGAAGATTTAATGATGACGTATCACCACGTGTCCCATGAATGTTTTCAAGGGAGCCGCTTTCAGTTTGTTTTTTTAAGCAGCAATTTTTATAATTAAGGTAAAGAGGTTTAATGTCTATTTATTTAATATTTTACTTATTTTACTGTATGTCTTTGCTAAATGTGTTGATTGTTTTTATATGTAAAAATATGATTAAAATGTTGGAAATTGATATTTTTGTGTGGCTGGAACAGATTATATACATTTACATTATTTCTTATGGGACAAATTTCACCTTAAAAACTCGTAAGTTGTATGATGAGGCAGCGCTGTGTATTCATTTATGGTGAAAAAATGTTATAATGATATTTTCTGCATGATTATTCATCTAAAATCTGTAATTATAGTGATTAAGCGATTAAGTTTCCTTCTTGCAGGTGAGTTAAAGTTGCGATTTTTAATTCTTTCTTGTAGAAATAATATGGAAAAAAAACATAAAGCACGATTATCATGAACTGCATTACGGTCGTATTATAGACACGCCCACACATTCCATCATTATTTGACTCTCCAACCAGGAAGGGCCGGGTACAGTACAGCATCTCTCCGCTGAGCTTTGAAAAAATAAACAGTAAAAACAGAATAAAACACTTTTCAGTACTTCTCCAGCATGGCGTAATGTATAAGGGCTGTACCGAGAGTAAAGCACAAGTGGGCGTGGCCTTTTCAGTAACCTGACACAGGAGGTCCAAACTGCACATGATTAACTCTTCCTCTATACAGAGGTACGACGCAGCATAGTCTCCGTCACAAGCCAGGTGTTCTCACCATCGTCAGACGCGACTCTCCAATCCTCTCTGAAAATCCTTTTTGCCGCGGTCGGCGGTCTGACACTGCGCTACAGAATGTTCATGAAGTTCAGAGCCCTGGCAGGAGCGATGTCCAAAGATGGATGAGAGGTTTAAAGAAGAGGGGAACAGACGAACCCCTCAACCCCCCTGAAGACAAACCACGAGCAGCGGTTCCTCGACCAGCATGTGCAATATGAACTAGTTATGTCAGCTGATAAAAACATTAATGTGTTCATTTCTGTACAGCCTCAGTGTCACCAGTGAAGGGGAAAAAGCTAAACGCAGCATTCATAACGTTGCTCTTTTAAAAGTACGTTAAGTAATGATTTGAATGGCTGCAATTTACAAAACGCATCAAGTGCATCTTTGTTTGGTTACACACCCCAGCGAAAACACTCATGTGCATGTTTGAAGCGATATTTTACTACATGTACTGTATGTACTGACAAACTTGTCCTGCCACACGGGATGAAAATGTGTAAATAGCACAGAGAGCGCCACCTGTGGGATTATAAAGAAACGGTGATGTTTTACCGTCGCAAAAGTCTCAAAACTCCAAAGTGTGCGTTAGGTTACTGCTGGCACGCGGGGCTTCTAACGCATGTGACTTTCGACTGCTTGTGGTGTTTTGAGACTGGGGAAAGTGTGTAATGAGTGTGTTTGAGGCCAATTTCCTTACAGATTTTGGAGAAAAAGGCAGATCAAACATGTTACGGCGTGAAAATGCGTTCCTGTTGCTCCACTCGGAAGCGTCTGCGCTCCGTACAGAATGGTTTATATCTGAGGCTGATCAGCTGATCGCCGGTCACGGCCAGTCAAACTGAAAACCAAACAATTCTGCTCACTGGCTGATCAACTGGTTCGTCTTCATTAGAAATGTAAAAAGGGTTTCACACAAAAGGATTGTGATTCATAACTGAATCAATGTTCCCATCTCTAGTATCCGTCTATATCTACTGTATATCTATTAAAATAATTGTATCTGCTATTATCGTTAGGGGCGGCGGTGGCTCAGTGTGTTAATGCCCAGCTCCATCAGGTTGCTGCTGTTGGGCCCTTGGGCAAGGCCCTTAACCCCATCTGCTCCAGGGTGCTATCTGGCCCTGCGCTCTGACCCCCTCACTGACTAAACTGGGATGTGAAGAATAAAGAATTTCACTGTACAGTAATGAGACAAATAAAAGTTGAACTTAAACTTAGAATTTCCCTTCTGTCTTGTGTGTGTGTGTGTGTGTGTGGAGCCAAAGTGTTTTGTCTCGGACACGTACGTCAGAGACATTATCAGGAAAGCATAAGGGATCGTCCTGCCTTTCAAGGAATTCGAGTTTTTGTTCTTTTTTTTTGATCGATCGCTCACCTGCTACATTAACACACTTAAAAGCACAACAACCTGGTTAGCTACTTGAGTCACGCTAGCTATCGCGGTTTAGCCTGTCAGCACATTAGAGCTTCCACTTCTCAGGTGTTCTTGCGATGGTTGTAGATTACAGACTAAAACAACGCTGGAGACGCGTCTGCTAATCATTTTTGTTCATTTATTCACCCCCCTTTTACAAAGTTGTAAAGAAAGAGAATTAGCGATGTTATTAATAATATAACTTGGGCGGGGGGGGGGGGGGCAGTACGCTCGGCTGTCACTGAGTGACATTTTTTGCTAATTAACATTTGCTAATTTTACAGCAGCTTCCAGACGTGTTATTTCCCTTTTCAAAGCAGTTGTAGAGAAATGAAATAGCTGCTGCTATAAACGCCGCTGTGGGAGATCTCCCGCTCTCCCAGTTGTGCCATTGTGTCGTCCGCTGTAATGTCAATGTCATTAAGTGGGACGGTTCTCGCTAATTAACCTGCCCCAATTATCTCCACTTATCAAAAAAACGGTGTTGGTTCAAACAGCTAGGCTTTACTGCGGCGTTTCGGTATCCAACGACACACGCGTGCGCTGCGAGATCAGATTCCTGTAGTCGCTCTTTCAGCAGAGAGAAGGGCTGAGAAAGGAGTTTTTGAGAGATCACTTAACCCTTACATGACTCAATGAACAAAGGAATAAAATGATCGATCTTCGATGATGGGGTGAACGAGAAGGAGAAAGACCTATCCGGCTTATTCATTGCCTGGCCAACAAAAACACTGAAGGCAGAAGTCGCCATTTCAGAGGTGAAGTCATTGGGCTGCATGACTGGGACTGGGTTAAGAAGCCTTCAACATATTATCCAAGCAAGCAGCAAGGATAGAGCTGAACCGGCAACTGTGTGGAAGAAATGCCGTATGTAATCATATACAGAGAGCAACACGTGAAGTTTCACCGTAAAAACATCAACAGTAGAAAGCAGAGCTGTGTTTAATAGTGAACATCAGAGCAGTTCCATACAAACACACAATGAGATGAGAACTCACAAGACTAAACAGCCGTGTGTCCATAATAAAACCACTCGTTAGTGAGACTCATCAGAAACAAGTCTTCAGTTTGTTAGGGATCATAAAGTCTGGACTTTGGAGCGATTGGAAAAAGGTCATGTGACTTGACGAGTCCAGACTGAGTCTGTTCCAGAGTGATGGGCGTGTCAGGGTGAGAAGGGAAGCGCATGAAGCGATGCTCCCATCATGCATAGTGTCCACTGTACAAGCCTCTGGAGACAGTGTTATGATCTGGGGTCGCTTCAGTCGCTCAGGTCGAGACTCAGCAACGTTATGTGGAGATAAAATGAAGTCACATGAC
>JAAGKR010004313.1:3377-46585 GCA_011419295.1 Clarias macrocephalus | reverse complement strand
AGGTCATGTGACCTGATGAGTCCAGACTGAGTCTGTTCCAGAGTGATGGGCGTGTCAGGGTGAGAAGGGAAGCGCATGAAGCGATGCTCCCATCATGCATAGCGTCCACTGTACAAGCCTCTGGAGACAGTGTTATGATCTGGGGTCGCTTCAGTCGCTCAGGTCGAGACTCAGCAACGTTATGTGGAGATGAAATGAAGTCACATGACCACCTGAATGTACTGAATCACCAGCACATCACATCTATGGAGGGCTTCTGATTCCCTGATGGCGCGGACATGATCCAAGCCCCAGGAGTGTGAAAGAGCAGCTCTGGGAGAACGAAGAATCATTTTTATTTTAAACAGTCACAATAAACGTATAATCATTCTAATAGATGAATGTTTTTAACACGCAAAAGTTTTCAGACATCTCTGAAAGGCGGGCTTGGACACATGACCTGGGCTATTTCGATTATTTGAGGAAGAAACACAACTGACACCAGGGAAAGCAAACGGTAACAGATTTCCCTAAAAGCAGTTTGAGTCCTATATAATGTACACAAAAATCCTTGAGGGTCAAAAACTCAATAAACCGAACATATCTTTAAGTGCACAATTTCTGGAACAGAACCAGGAGAGAAAGACAGCACACACACACACACACACACACACACACACACAGCGGGAACCGGCAGTTCTTCATCTATTCAAACACCTCCAGAGGGAAGGAAGACAAACATGACGAGAGGATAAAAAAGCAACAGAAAAGGAAATGGACCCCCCCCCCCTCTTTATCAGGGCTTAGTGTCAGTCCTCTGTTCACACGGGATTAGTATTATCTGGGGACCTTGTGTGATTTAGAAATAACCCCCCTCCCCCACACACATCTTAATTTCATGTGGCGCATTCGCACGGGATAAGCAAAGCTCGCGATTTTACTTGAATTCACCGACTTATCTCCCGGATATGATGTCAAGGTTTGGAAACGTCTTGTCATTACAGGTTTAGCTGTATGTTATGAACAGAAGAGAGTGTTTTTTTTTTTTATCACATTTTTTATTTTTTTGGCGATCAGACAACGTCAGATTTCTGTAACCGGGGCAAAAACATGGACAAACACAAGCGTTTTGTTCCTGTTGTTAGCATTAAATATGTATAGATCCATCATCACCCCATGCTACTTAGCATTCAAGTGGCTCTGGTACTATATATAGCAACTCATGGGGTAGTGCAAGCGAATGCTACTATCGCGAGAGCAAACGCATTCGATTTTTAAGGTGTTGCGTCTAGCGTCTAACCGTGATACATGATACCAATACACGAGTTCAAGAGTCTCTGCTTCTTCATCTGAGAGTTCATCTGAGTTCGTGTTTTCACCCAGACCTGTGTTTTAAATTCTGATGTCATTAACACACTCCGCACGTACAGCCTCTATCCTGCCCTCAATCCTTGCTGGTACAGAGAAAGAGAGTGCTGTGTCCTGACACCCATGCAGCGTAAACACTTCATTGCAGGAGCGCGAGTAGTGCTTGCTGCGGCGATTCTGCTTTATTTCACATCCAGTGAGAGAGAGAGGAGAGGGAGATGAAAATGCCATCCATCATCCACAAATAGGTTCTCATTCCAGCCTTCACAGAGCTCCTCGCTGATTTGTCCATCAATCCAGGAAGTTGTGCGGTCATTGGATGGCCCCATCTCCCCCGCCCACCTCCCAACATGATGGCAAGAAGAGTCCAGATGTTCTAGTGTCCTAAGCTCAGTAAGCTGCCACAGGAATGCATAAGGTAACACACACAGGGGAGTCACAGATCCAGCAGATTGTCCTTCATCCACCTCAGTAATGCAAAAAATAAATCACTTACCTCAGCAGGAACGTTTCCATCCGCAATGCTGTTGTGAGACCTATTTACACTCAGGACATTACCAGATGCATTTACAGTTTCCCTTTCACTGGAACTAATAGACCAAAACCCTTATCCAGGATGACGATGTTGCTGTGAGATCCATGAAGCCAGCTCCATGAAGGGGATGTTAATGTTGGAGCAGATGAACTTGAGTGTCCTGCACAGACCCTTGACCTGTGGATGAACTAGAACTGCACGTTCTTCCTAACATCAGCACCTGGGCACAGTAAGGCTCTTGTAGAACACAAATCCCCACACCCACGCTCCAACATCTAGTGGAAAGCCTTCACAGAGGTGTGGAGCACATTATTACGGCAGACATAGAAATAAATCTAGAATGGGAAGGTCAACAGGGATATGTGAGTGTAACGGTCAGGGGTGTACATATTTTTGGCTGTATGCTTACACCATTTATATCCTGCTTGGAGCCTTGGAGACAATATGACTGCTTTATAAAAAAGACTGCGGCACTGAATACCTCTTTCAGTTTTATTCCCTTCTCCTGCTCTCAGGTTTCACTGGCTGCTGGTGGAACCTGTCTGATTTATGTCACTGAGCCTACGTTTGGAGTCTGATTATTTAAATCAATCGCGTGTGTTATACTTGGACTCATTCCAAGGTTGATATTCGATCTGGAGTTGATATCAATCATTATTATACAGTAAAGAAATCTACACAGTACACAGATCAATGAGGATCAATCCATGCTATCCGTTATCACCCAAATGAGGATGGGTTCCCTGTTGCGTCTGGTTCCTCTCAAGGTTTCTTCCTATTGCCATCTCAGGGTGTTTAGGTACTCCACCAGATCTCACCAGATCCCAATCCGATCGAGCCACCTGGGATGCGCTAGACAAACAGGTCCGATCCACAGAGGCACCAACCCACAACTCCTAGTGCCAGACACCACAGCACACCACCAGACGTCCTGTGGAGCAATGCCGCAAGGAGCCAAAGCTGTCCCAGTGGCACAAAGAAAACCCAAAACCTTTATGGTTTCAACACCTTCAGGGTGTCTGTAGAAGGTCTTTAAAACTTTTAGTTTTCTTCAAAAAGACTTGACTTTGGCAAATTAATCCTGAGTACATCTGGGATGTTAATTGTTTAGGGAACATCCTGCAGTTCTCCCAGTGCACACTGGATGTGAGCTGAACATTGCAGCAGAATAAACTGGCACCACAGTAATAACACTATACATACAGGATAAATTATCTAATAGATTGTGTACGAACAAGGTACAGGGGCATCCACGAAATACCCCTAATGCCATTATACCTTTTTAATGGATTTGTATTTTGTACCTTCCCTGCAGAAAACACGGAGCAAAGATCTAAGACGAGATCTGTTGATTAAGCCAAGATTTTTGTTGTGATTTGCATAGAAGTGGGTGATTTTTTAAGACACTTTAAAATGAGGTGTGTATGTATTTAAAACTTTATCCCCTATGAAGGAACCCTTCTGGAGATCCCACTGTGGTGAGTGGGGTATCAGGACAGGCTGGGGTATTGTGATGCTTCTAAATGTTATCTCTGTTTCTCGTGTCTTCTCTCTCTCTCTCTGTCGCGCTACACATGGCGCCCCTGAGCTGCCAGTGATCCAGACCCCCTCTGCCCCCTGGACATGTCTGACTCGTCCCGATGCCCCACTTCTGGTTGGAGATCTCGTCACATAGAGGCCCCATGTGGTCTACTTGGGATGCGTGTGGTGACTGGGGACGGTTCAACTTTACCATGAAGACAGTCCTGGCCTCGGGTGATGCAGACAGCTGTTCTCTGAGGACTTGTGACTGCAGTCGCTCGATAGTTCAGGACTGGAGTTTCCTACAGTCTACCTGAGCCTCCAAATAACAAACTTAAAACTTAAACACATCTGAACTTCCACACGGTATGAGGTCAGATCAGTCCCTGCTCTCCGTTATCACCCAGATGAGGATGGGGTCCCTGGTGAGTCCGGTTCCTCTCAAGGTTCCTTCCTCCTGCCATGTCGGGGAGTTTTTCCCTCAGCACCGTCGCCCTCGGCTCGTTCATCAGGGACCATCTGATCGTTCTGACGCACAGATATTTTCTCACGCATAAATATAATTTTCCCACACAACAATAAGCACTGTTAAAAGTGCTATGTGAATTGAGTTGAGTTGAGCTGAATGTTCTGTGGGGTTTAATGGCACCAGTTCAGTCCCCAGTTCCCTTTCCTACAGCAGTATTAGATGTAGTGCTCCAGCCTTTCCACTGTAGGGAGCAGGGATCCGTTACCAGCAGTGTGTGTGTGTGTGTGTGTGTGTGTGTGTGTGTAACCCACAGTTAACAAAAGCGACCGTTAAATCTGTTACAGCCGCGCGCTCATTTAAAAATAATAATAATAATTTAAACATAAACGGCTGATCGCGCGCTGGGGGACTTCAGTGCGCTGTTCGAGAGACGTGGATGTGATAAAGCAGCGCGTGTGTGTGTGTGTGTGTGTGACGTGCTGTAGGCGGCGTAGGCCACTACTATCTCTGCCATTAGAATGCGGTTTGGAACACAACCAGCGGCTTCTCACAGTACAGCAGATCTACAGCACGGGAGGTTCATTCAGCGGGGACTGACACAAGGAGATGCGTTCGAAGCCCAGCCAGAGGGCGAAGAGCAGAAGCGTGCGGATCTGTCCCAACACCCCCCCGGTCCCCCCGGTCCCCCCGGTCCCGGTACTCACGTGTAATGCTGCGGGAAGGTCAGGCTCTCCACTCCGCTCCACGGCACGCTGAAGATCAGGATGATCAGCTGCACCGTGAGCAAACACACCGCGCTGAAGGACCGAGTCCGTATCGCCATGTTCCATTAAAACACACACACACACACACACGCGCGCGCGCACACACACACACTGAACCAAGATCCGTCGAAGAACGGCGAGAAAATAACGTAAGGACGTGATGCGCTGCGGCTCCTGGAGGAGGAGGAGATGAGAGGAGGAGAGGAGGAGATGAGGAGATGTTCCTCACACCGAACACCAGCGGAGAGCAGAGCAGAGGAGCAGAGCTGAGGGCTGGATGTGTGAGGATGCCGGGAGGAGACTGCGGACTAGCTGGAGCCTCTCTCACTCTCTCACTCTCTCTCTCACACACACACACACACACACACACACTTTCTTTTCTGTTCTACCCGCCCCCCCCCCCTTCAGTTCCTCAGGGTTTTAGTGGAATGAATGTTAACAAGAGATGAAACTGATGTCAAAGCGATTATAAAAGATATTTATGCAATTACATTATAAATAACATCAATCCGAATGTATAAACATATAAACATATATATGTATGAAAGAGAAACAAGTGGGTGAACAATAAAATAAACCAACAACTCAAATCAATGTGAACCATTTACACACATTTAAACATCTCTTCTATTCTCTCTCTGTCTTTCGTTCCACTAATTTCTTTATTTTTCTTCTTTCTGCCCTCCTTTCTTTATTTTATGTCTCTTTCCTCTCTTGTTCTCACACACACACACACACACACACACACACACACACATTTCTATCCCCCCCCCCTCTCATTTTTTTCATTTTCACTTTCTCTCCCTTCTTTACTTTTTTCTGCTTCTTTCCCTCCTTTTCTCACTTCTGTTCTTCTGCCTTCTTTCTTTTTCTCTATTCTGTCTCTTTTCCTTCTTACTTTCTTTCCCTTCATGTTCTCTCTCTCTCTCTCTCTCTCTCTCTCTCTCTCTGAACACCTTTGGGGAGAAAACTGTATTTTATGTATAAAAGAATGAAGTAAATTACTACAGAACTGTTGATTGTGTGCATAGTTTGCTGATTTAAATCTGTTTATTGTCTCTTTCTTTCTCTCCACCTTTTCTAAAAGTCTCTCTCTCGCTCTCTCGCTCTCGCTCGCTCAGTGGTTCAAAGTTCAAGATGTACAGCATTGACATGATGGTTAATGTTGACAAAGCAAATAAATATAAAAGATCCACCGATCAGCCATAACACTAAACCCACTGACAGGTGAACTGAATAACACTCACGATTACCTGGTTACAGTGGAATATATTAGGCAGCAAGTTCTAAGGGTAACATGTTGGAAGCAGGAGAAATGGGCAAGTACAGGATATATATCTAGTGAGTGACTGCAGTGTGCCCATGCTGACCCGTGTCCACCACGATGGGCACATGAGCGTCAGAATTGGACCACGGTGCCGTGGGAAAAGGTGGCCTGGTCTGATGAGTCACGTTTTCTTTTACATCATGTGGTTGGGCTGTTTCTCTCTCTCTCTCTCTCACACATATGCACAAAATATCAAAGGTTTAAAATCTACCCATAGTCCAGTTCAAAAGTATCGGAATAGCAAAGCTAATTCTTTTCCGTTTTCCGACAGATCATTTCATTTTTCATTTCATGATATTTAGATCTGGGCGTGTAGGTTGGTGGTGACTCTTGTAAGGGAGTGTTGTTTCCTCGGCTCTCAAAGTGTCTTTGTCATTCAGTGCTTGTGCAATTAAAATGCCTTGTTTTTCTCCCATACACAGCCTTCTGGTCTTCATGATGGTTTATCCTTTTTAACAATAAAAGCCATAAGCAGGACATTCAGGGGGAAAGTGATCGGTTGAAAAACCTCTGGGTTTAAAACAAAAACGTTCCAGGCTCTAAGTTGTTTAACAATTGATCTTTCGTCTAAAATTCATCTTTTCATCTGAAACCCAAATGTCTTCAGTGCACAGCAAAAACAGAAGAGTGTTCCTCTGTGTTCCCGCAGTTTCAGAAGGAGACCTTGTAATGCAGACAGCATGGGGTTAACTGGAAAATAAATAATCAGTTAATTTAATGGGTTTTATCTCAAGTAGTGAGGTCTGGATGTGCTCATCACCACCAGCACTCATCATGCTCTCTTGTCCTGCATTCGCTCACAGCAGATCATTCAGTAACAAAACAACTGCCTGGGGCCAGCCGCCTCTGAGGCAGACAGCAAACAGCAACAGTGACTTCATCGCCATGTACCGTAGAAATATAAATAAGTGAAAAACAGACACATTACTGCGATTAGGATCAGGGCATTATAGCGTTATTATGCAACATGAAAGAACTGCGAGGACATTTGCATTTGTCTTTGTACATAAAGCTCGGAACGGTTCAAGTCACTACTTTCCCCTCACCCTCATCGTCCTTCGCTTATTGAAATATGATACCTAGACTAAAAGATATCATAGACACAGTGACATACACGCACACAACCATCTCTGACATCATGCACTCATGATGAACTTGGGTTAAAATGTTCTGCACGTGACTGCACTAGAACAAACTGAGAACAAAATGTGCTCCTATAAAACAACTTTGTTCTGTATCTTTTCATTTCCGAAGGGGCTCTGGCTCCTCGGGCGCATGGCTCCGTAGGACCTCTGGGGGGCGCTGTGATGTCTGGCACCAGGACGTTTGGCAGCGGATCATGAGGGGGCTGTGGGTTGCGAGGTGGGGCCTCTGTGGATTGGACTTGTTTGTCTGGCACATTCCCACAGGGCTCGATAAGATCGGGATCGGGATCTGGAGTGTTTTGGAGGACAGCAGGGCGGCAGCAGTGGGATGTGGTGCACTGGATGTTCTGGTGGCTTTCTATAACAGCCAGCTCTTCTCAGCGATTTGTGCTCCATTGGCTCTTATGTGGTGTCCCATCGAGCTGGCCTTTGGTCCCCGCAGGCGTGGGTGAGGCTCGGGTGCTCATCGTCATGTCACCAGTTTACTGGGTATATAGAGCCTTAGGTGAAGGAGCAGATCTGGGGGACTCATGGACATAGAGTGTTCTGGTGAACTGGTATGTTTCACCTCATTCGTCAGTGGTCATGATGTTATGTAAAGTAAGCATGCCACATTTTGCCTATTTAAATTCAATTCCATTTTATTTATTAATTCATTTATTCATACAGTGGTCATTGTCACAAAGCAGCTCTACAGAATCAAGAGAAAATTAGAGAAATGTGTACGAAAATGTGTAGAAATCAAAAACGATGAACGGGCCCGGGGGCGGAAAACTCCCTGAGATGGCAGGAGGAAGAAACCTTGAGAGGAACCGGACTCAACAGGGAACCCATCCTCATCTGGGTGATAACGGAGAGCAGGGATTGATCAGCACTCATACTGTGTCTTAGGAGGCTGGAGGTTCAGTAGAACAGGGGGGGTCTGGATCACTGGCGGCTCAGGAGCGACATGATAGACAGAGAGAGAAAGAGTAATGAGAAGAGGTCTGGTCACAGTCACATAATGTATAAACTCAATGTATATTAAGTGTAGAGTGCAAGCAGGGACTCCAGCAGGACTAACCATGACATCATAACTAAAAGGGAGAGCCAGAAGGAACCACAGACATGAGGGATTCATAAAGATTTTTGGAGCACGATGTCTTACAGAATCCACACACATCCTTTAATAATTATCTAACAACGTATAATCAGGAAGGAAAAAGGAAGATCTTGCTTTCTTAGGAAGATATGTTGAGAATGACTCTTCCATAAGATCGTGTAGAGTGGGCCTCATTAATCAGTCTTTCAGCTAAACATCTCTGACAGATCAACAGATGAGACGTCTCAGGAAGGCTGAGTCTCTCTGCGTCTGGGTTGAAGATTTGTTTGGGAATGTTTCTGCTGTACTGATAGTGTTGTATGTTGTGTTGGAACCAGGTGCATGGACGAGCATCGGCAAACAGCTTCAAGTTACTTTATTCTCAAAGACGGAGATTTTCTTCCCATTTTCTTTCATTCAACACTTAGTTCTGGTTAGAGTTCTGGTTAGAGTGTGCGTTCTGACTTTGGATTGGAGTTATTGGACATCACTGATGGTGGAGTGAGGAGCTGCGGATCGTCTCGCGTGACAGGCTGAGCGTGTGAGCGGCCAGACGACTGTCTCCGTCTGATCAGCGCAGGGACCTTTCTAATACAACTTCCCATTTCGAGCGGTGTCCTGTGTCTCGTCACTGCGCCTCTGGTGTGAATGTAATCCCGATGCTATTTTGGTTAGCTGGCTAGCAGGCTACAACAGAGCAAAGCTACACCGCTGGCTCTGCTAACACCGCTGGAGGAGTGTCTGTGGACCCGAGTACTCACCGGCTTAGTTATTTGAACTTTTCCTGAAAAGCAGACTTCAGCTTTGGGACACAGCCACATTCTCCATACTTTCTCTCTCTCTCTTTCACACACACACACACACAGACACACAGACACACACACACACAGAGTGCAGCAGCCTGTAATCCAGCTGCCATGCCCCAAACTGCACAGCCTAATTACTGACAACACCGGCCATGCTGTGCACTGCAGGAGGGAGGAACGTTCTCTTCCTTGCATCTCTCTCTCTCTCTCACTCTGACACACACACACACACACACACACACACACACTCCTCGTCTCCCATAATTAGGCCGGATACAGCTCTCAGCAAGCTTTGTCTCAGACTTGTATCTCGCTAATGTATTCTTGCAGCGGCATGCAGAACAGTGCCAGGCTATAATCTGAGTGTGTGTGTGTGTGTGTGTGTGTGTGTGTGTGTTGTGAACGTTCTTTTAAATCCTATCTGTGCAGTCAAAGCTTCTGGCTGCTGGAGAGAGACATCACAGAAGTGAGTAAGAGGATGATGATAGTGATCGGCTGATAATCACACACCACATTCACTCATATTCACTGAGCAGATGCTTTTATTCAGAGTCACGTACAAATCAGACAGAAAACAATCCAATCGACTGAAGGTCGACGATCTGCTTGATGAGCCAACGGCGGCTCTCAGACACTTTCTGGGATTTGAACCTAGAGCCAACTACACGACGAGGAAGTAACACGCTATAGCATGTTGTTGTTGTTGTTGTTGGTCTTTCGGCTGCTCCCGTCAATGGGTCGCCGTCTCCCAACACAACCCTCACGTTTTATCCGGGCCTGGGATCGGCTCTGCTGGGTAATATGCGGTGTGGCAGCCCACAGACAGCGGGGCACGAACCCGGATCCTCAGATCCCCAAACCAACAACCTAGGGCCTTAGCCACAGCGTTCTCATTAACATGACTGTACGTAACATAACTGCTGCGGTATAAGATAGACAAAAGACTTCAGGACGTACCATTAGAGAAAAATAATCAACCTTAGCGCTGTAACACAAACATCAGGCAGCATCAGATCAACTCAGCAGTTCCCTAAAACATTGCTTCCACGAACAGTGAGTTCTAGCCAGCGCCTACGACAATGTTGCTAAATGTTTTTCATGTCTTTATCTCTTTCTCTGTCTCTTATCCAGATCTTTCTGGCTTTTAACTCGTCTCTCTGTGGCGTTAATGAGTCTGACATTCAAGCTGCCAGCTCCAGCAGTGAGAAGACTAGAGAAGAAAGTGAAAGACAGAGACGTGGACGTAGGCAGAGACGATTCACCTGTCTGCCGATCCATCAGCATTCACAGAGCTAAAGACGCGGCGGATGCGGACGAGTCGGGATGGAGCGAGTCGGGATGTCTCAGGAGCAGCGACAGCACGACCTCACTTAGCCTTAGACTACTGGTCTAAATGGTCAAACGCTTCTTCTTGGCGTGTGATCTAATCTCGCGTACGTCAGTTAGGACTGTTAGGACCTAGTCTTGTTAGGACTCAGTATGAGTTATATATGTAAAAACTGAGACTTCTGCTATTACCTAATCACACATACGTGTTCTAGAGCAACGGTTATTCTTTATGGTACTTATGGTACCATATTAATTCTGTGTGTGTGTGTGTGTGTGTGTGTGTGTGTGTGTGTGTGTGTGTGTGTGTGTGTGTGTGTGTGTGGCTTTTAGCAAATTCCCAGTGCTCCTCTTACAACACAGACCAGTAAATCATGGTTACTATATTAATGTTGCCGTGTTACTAGTGGTGGATGCTCAAGTTGTTGCCATGGTGATAACACCATGTCACCGCTTCCAGAGCCCTGATATCACTGTTGAGTAGCTGGAACAGAACCAACAAACACTTTCATCTTACAAATATCTCCTGCCTGGCCAAAAACGAAAAGTACTACAGATTTCATTCAGTCACCTTTAGCTTTGATTAAACACACAATATGGTGTCCAGTTCACGTGTGAAAATGATTCCTCTGCTCCCTGAACGACTATTACACACTCCAGGAACACGGCACGTGTCATCAGGGGAGAAGAAACCCTCCATAGATGTGATGTGCTGGTGATTCAGTACATTCAGGTGGTCATGTGACTTCATTTTATCTCCACATAACGTTGCTGAGTCTCGACCTGAGCGACTGAAGCGACCCCAGATCATAACACTGTCTCCAGAGGCTTGTACAGTGGACACTATGCATGATGGGAGCATCGCTTCATGCGCTTCCCTTCTCACCCTGACACGCCCATCACTCTGGAACAGACTCAGTCTGGACTCATCAGGTCACATGACCTTTCTCCATCGCTCCAAAGTCCAGACTTTATGATCACTAACAAACTGAAGACTTTTTTCTGATGAGTCTCACTAACGAGTGATTCTCTTACGGACACACAGCTGTTTAGTCCCGATCCTGTGAGTTCTCATCACATTGTGTGTGTGTGTGTGTGTGTGTGTGTGTGTGTGTGTGGAAATGCTCTTACTTTCACTATTAAACACAGCTCTGGTTTCTACTGTTGATTTTTTTTATATTTTTTTTACCATGCAACCTTCCCAAATGTTTAAGTCATAATTTTTTTTAAATTTCCAGACCACATTTCTTCTACAGAAGTTCAGCGCTCGCAGTGTTCCACGTTCCAATAATTTAAAATCTCTTTAGTTGTTTTCTTTGCTTGATGCAGCCAAATAATTCAACCCTTTTGAAATGGTGACTTTCTTTTCGACCACACAGTGTACAAGTACATTTTACAGATAAACACCAATAAACATCAGCGATCAGACACCAGCTCATGAGGTCACAGCAAAAAAAAAAAAAAAAAAAAAAAAGTGCAAGTTCTTCCCTTTAATGATGTTGATGGGACTTTAAAAGACATGAGATGAATCCAGCTCTGCTTTGAAATAAATAAACATGTTTACAATGGCAGATTCAATTCCAGAGGCACAATAAATGTCTTTCTAGTCATTTTGATTTCTTGTAATGGATTTTCTGTAATGCTTCGAAGTGGTAGCCATCAAACCGGAGGTCTGTGATTTGAAAATGAAATCTTGGGACGTTCAGGAACTTAAAACAGGTTTAATAAAGGCACTTTGTTTAACTGCCTTATTTGTGTGTGTTTAGCTCCGCCCACTTATTTTGACTGACATTTTCTCAACTTTTCTCTTACCAGTCGAGTAGAGACCATGCACCTCAGTGAGAACTCTGCAGTGAGAAGTTCTCTCCATGCGTTCACTTCCACTCAGGTTCCTCAGATGTTCTTTAAAGCTCCAGGTCTGAGGACCAGCCCAGCTTTAAGGTCTCCATCACTTACATCATTTATTAGCCCTTGGGATAGAAACCTTTAAAAAAAAAAGGAGTTGGGAAAAGCTCTGAAGCATGACTCTGCCACCTAGTGGCCATGCGCCGCCTTAACATGCACAAAACAAGATGGCAAAGTCCAGTTTGAGGTTTTAAAATGTTTAATCATTTTGATATGCATAGAAATCAACCATGTGACATCAAGTAAAAATCAACACGTCATAACTAAGCGATTGTAAACATGAGTAAATCAGAGATGCCCTAGTATGTCCTAATTCAACCTTATTACCGCCTTCATTACTTCATAAGTCCTTAACATGTACACCTACACACACAGATCTCACTCACACGCTTATTAATAAAACATGAAGACTTCAGACGAATACGAGTGTCGCTGCAACACCAGAGCGACACCATGCTGAGGCTGCGGCGTTGTAGCCTTGAGGTTATTATTTCTGATATGAAGGTCACCTATTATACAAAATACACTCAACATTCACAAGATATTCAGGATATGTGTACGAAATGTAGACAAAAGACCACCGCCTTCCGTTTTTTTCTACCTGTGTAGAAACCTGAACATGTTGTTATTTCTATTTCGGCTGCTCCCGTCGAGGGGTCGCCACTTGGCACAGGGTTTTACGCCGGAAACCTTCCCATTTTATCGAGGCTTGGGACAACTCTTTAAAAAAATTGCACAAAAACACCCAAAATATTTGGTCAATTTTCAGTCCGTCATTCTGTCATGAGAACATCGCACAAAAAGCAGGCGGCTTAAGTTGTGAAGTCGTTAACAATTAACCAGCTACTGGACGGGAGGGTGTAGGAGACAAGTGCTTAGCTTACTAAAAAACTAAAAAAAAACACCTGTCACTAGTAACCAATGACAACCACGTGGGCGTGTCTGCCCGAACGTCATGATGGCTGATTGGCGGGAATGCTGGCACGCTTCCTAGGTTTAGTTTTAAAGTGGCTTAAAAAACGTGAACTCCATCTCAAACCAGGCTCAATTTTGTTCTCCTAATTTAGACCCACAAAAATCAAAGTGAAAACCGTTCAATCTGGCAACCAGACCTGGCAGTACGTCTCATTTCACAGCTTGTTTTTGTCTCGAGTTCATGACAACGAGTGGAGTCTCACTGGAAACTTCAAAGCGCTTTTGTAAGTCGCTCTGGATAAAAGCTTCTGCAAGATGCCTCAATGTAAACTGAGTAAACTGTGAAAAGCACGTAAGTGACGGTAGCTCGTGTTGCACGCCGATGTCCGTATTGCAGCAGGATACATCTTCAGGCTTTTCATTTTTAATTATAATTCTTTTATTTTAGATTATAAAAAAATTATAACATAGTTCAACACAATTGTTACGCATGCCTCTGTTAAAGTGTGTGCATGTTCATGCGATGTATACTAGCTTATTAGCAGCATTTATTGGGGGGGGGGGGGGATTTTCAGGGAGGTTTCAGACGGATGGTTAACACGACGTTTTGGGGACTTACAGTAACTTGTTAAAAGTTAAGGAGTATAACAGGTGACCTTTAACTCTGAGGATCCTGAGTTGATGGATTAGAAGTTCACAGGAGGGGGGAGGGTCAGGGGGAGGAGGAGGAGAAGGAGGGGGAGGCCGAGGTCTCAGATGGGACGAGTTCCCTCAGCTCTTTGGTGTTAAAAAAAAAAAAAAAGAAAGAAAAAACAATTTAGAGCAGCTGGAAGTGTAGACCGCTGGGGTGATTTACTGGATAAAAAGTGTGTGTGTGTGTGTGTGTGTGTGTGTGTGTGTGTGTGTGTGTGTGTGTGTGTGTGTCTCAAGCCTCAGTGGTCAGGGGGGGCACGTTGGCGAGAGCGGGGATGAGGTTCTCATAGATGTAGATGCCTTTGAGGAACACGCTCTCGCTGATGAACTCATTGTGGTCGTGCAGCAGGATGGGAGTGTGGTTCATCGGAGAGAACCCGATCGCAGGCAGACCCGCCTGCGCACACACACACACACACACACACACACACACACACACACACACACACACACACACACACACACAGGTCAAGAGAGAGAGAGAGAGAGAGAGAAGCAGAAAAAAAAATTATGCAAGGACTGGATAGACAGACAGATATGTAAGTACATGAGACAGAGTTCTGAGACAAAGACAGGCAGTTAGACAGACTTGATTTAAACAGACAGACAGGCAGACAGACAGACAGGTGCGTTTTATCTCTCATCACTTCTGCATCTCGTTCTACTGTACTGGAGTCTAAATTTAAGAACTTTACTCAGAGATAAAGCACTACTAGAGTATAGGACACGCAGCGGTTTGTGTATGCTAACGATGCTAACAGGAAGTGAATCACGTACGGCTCTGATGAAGCGGCTATCTGTGGCAGCGGGAAAAATCTCCTTCTTCAGCATCATGTTCCTGAATGAGAGACAGAGACATGGCTAAAAAACAAATAAATAAATAAATAAACATCGCTCTAATATACTACAGTCACACTCCTGAGAGAGGACTTCACAAGAAGTGTGTGTGAGTGTGTGTGTGTGTGTTTGTATAGTTTACTGTAGTGTCCTTACATGGACTTGCATGTGGAGTTGAACGCACTCCACCAGGGGTCGCTGTCCTCCGTCGACGTGGTTTTCTGATTCATTCCTTTCTGTTAAAGAAGAAGGAAAATAAACACAGTCACTGACCTGGGAGGGGGGTGGACACACACACACACACACACACACACACACACACACACACACACACACACACGAGTGCCTACACACCTGCGCAAAATCGTAGGTGATGCCATCACCTGCTTCTTTACACCAAGCCTTAATCTGCTCTTCAAACTCCTGTGGAAACACACACACACACACACACACACACACACACACACACACACACACACACACGTTACTTGGAGGTCTGTCTCCTTCACATTCCTCTTTATTTGTATTTAATCTGATGGACACACACACACACACACACACACACACACACACACACACACACCTGCAGATTGACACTGGGCGGGATTCTGATGTCAAAACTGACGTCCATCTCAGCGGGTACGACGTTGTAAGCCACGCCCCCTTTCACCATCGTCATGTTAACGGTGGTGACGTCACCCAGAGTGAAACACTCGCTCGTATTAAGTCTGAAAAATTACACACGTGAAATCAGTGTGACGGAAATCACACACACACACACACACACACACACACACACACACACACACACACACACACACAGGTCGTGACTGTTTTATCACACTCACCGCTGTCTCTCTTTCTCTCTGAAGTCCAGGAACAAATTAATGACCCGGCGCTGAAAAACACAGCACAGAGGCTCAGACAGCTGTCTTACTGTCTTCAGAGAGACAGACAGACAGACGGATAGTTACGCAGACAGACAGGTGTCAGATTAATAATCAATACGGCCAGAAATAGTGAGTCAGACAGACAGACAGACAGACAGACAGACAGAGAGACAATCAGACAGTTTGGCATTTAAGACTGACAGGCAGAGACAGACAGCATGGTGACGGATCTACAACACGATCTCATCACCTGCTGATCATGTAAGGGGGGGCGTCAATCGCTAAACCCCAACATTCAATCCTCTTCTGATTAGCAAGGGTCAGCTGACCTCATTGTGCACCGTCAGAGGAAGAGGCACCGACTACACTGAGCTCTGGGTTGGGAGCAGGAACAATATTTCGCTCATCAATACAGGTTTATACAAGGCTCAGGTTAGTACAAGGCTAACCAGTTTCCCGGTAGTGCCGGCCATGACACAGAGCCAACAGAGGGTGAGGGTGAGCCCCTCCTACCAACTTACCCACGCTCTTCTGTATCCCAGCATGCACGTTGATAACACAACTCCCTCTGACAATAGAAAGCAAACAAGCAGCTGATGGGACCAAGTCCTAATGACCGATGCGTAGGACCAGGCCAAAGGTCAACCACTTCCCGCCACCTACTTCCTCATCAGAGATCAGAGCCTCCTACATTTTCACAACCAGCACTGGGGCAAGAGTGTGACCTTGGCCCATAAACCAAGACAGAACCCATAATGTTCCTGGGCCACACCCACACTCTATGCTAAGGGGCTCAGAACACCCTGGATTCATCTCTGGGCTTGTATGGAGGCCAGGGAGAACAAATTCACCTCCGTTAATGTGGACTATGTCATCCGGTACCATGAGGCTGTTCCCTGACAAGAGAATGATCAGGTCCATATAGGGGAGGAATTGACCTGTGAATAACCCCAGGAACTGGAAGAGCTTGTGGACCAGTTTCAAAATGTATTCTCAGCTGAGCCAAGCCTCCAGCCCCTGTGCAGTAAGACATGGCAGTGGTGGCCTGCCCAGAGGCTCTGCCAGGTCCAGAGGAATAGCATCAAGACGCTGCAGAAAAAGCGTCGTGCAACAGAAGAGGATTACTGAGTTACCGTGGTCCAATCCCATTGTGCAAGTCCCCAAGCCTGACGGGAGCCTCTGAATCAGTCAAGACTTCCGCAGACTAAACTAAGTTTTGGAATTTGATATTTAACCCCTGCCAAGAGGGGACAACCTGACAGATGGCTTGGGGAGGTGGCCCTGACTCCCAAAGCAAAAACTTAAAACCATATTCAGCACCTCCAACAGCCTGTGGCGGTATCAGGTTCTGGGCCCTGGCACCGTTCCATCACTGATGGACATCGTCCTCTGTCCACACCACCAATTGACTGCAGCCTGTCTTGATGATGCCATCGTCCAACCTTGAACTTGTACCAAACAACTCCATCAGATCCTGTAACCAACACCCACAAATCCCACCGGGCACTGACTGAGGCACAATACCCGGTGACGATGTACACAACTACCCTCGTCCTTTCACCAAAAAACAGGTGCATGCCTTTTTGTGGTTGGACGCTATATACGGTTTATAGCTGGCCCTCTTTCAGACATGACCAAGAAGGGACAGCTGGAGCGGGTCACATGGACCAGCACTGAGAAGGAGGTGCTCCAGACAGACAGACAAACAAACAGACAAACAGACACCACAGTAACCCACCAGTTTTTCAGCAGCTGTGTTTTCCACAAACCTGGAGCCATGACCCGGACTGCCCGGACACCGAACAGTCACCCCTATACACACACACACACACACACACACACACACACACACACACGATGAGGGGCTTAGTCAGTCAGAGTCTAAGGCACTGATTACGGGATTAGATGATTCACTCACACCAAGGACACCTCTCTCCATAAAACACTGTGAACGCTTCTGTGGGATTTGCTAGACCTGTAAAACACACACACACACACACACACACACACACACACACACACACACACACACAGTCTTAGGTCTTTGTGTTTTACACAAAGCTACAGTTCTTGTCGGTAATCAGTCACTTGGCTCTATTTAAGGTGGCACTGTGCCCAGTCTAACAGCGTTACCCAGCGTGAAGCACAATACCACCTTAAATTAATCCTAACTGTTTACTAAAGTGCTACAGTGGAGCCAAAGTCATAAAGATAATGGACGAGCAAGTGTGCTTTCCACATGTGCACAGCGAGGGGTGCGTGTGTGTGTGTGTGTGTGTGTGTGTGTGTGTGTGTATGTGTGCGTGTGTGTGTTATTCCTTTACCCTCATCCAAGGCGAAGCCGACGTTGAGCTTGTGGAACTCTGGGTGCTTAATAAACGTCTCCATTCCTTTATGACCTCCGACCTCTTCATCTGGAAAAAAAAACAGTCTGATGTTTGTGACATTATTTATTATGTCACACAAATGTATCGCATAACTAAACAACTACATAGTCATTATTACTGTACGTTCTCAGACTAAACTGTAAACATAAATGTATTTTATTAGGATTTTATTAATGAATACGCAATTGTGATGTGGAAGGTAAGTTATAAATGTTTTTTTTTTTGTTTTTTTTACAAATAAAAATCTGAAAAGTGGAGCATGCATTTGTATTCACCCCCCTTTACTGATAAAATCCAGTAGGACTGATCGCCTTCAGAAGTCTCCTAATTAGTAAATAGAGTGTGTGTGTGTGTGTGTGTGTGTGTGATTTAACTTCAGTATAAATACAGCTGTTCTGTGAAGCCCTCTGAGGTTTGTTGGAGAACATTAGCGAACAAACAGCATCATGGTAACAGCCCAGGTCTTGATACCGCCGCACTTCCTGAGATCATTTAGGTAGCACGGGTAAGGTATCAGGGCCAAGCTTCTGTTTATTTTGTGTTTACAGTTTCCTTTTAAGTCCTTTTCAGTTTTTTGTACTAACCCCACGCTATCTCCAAACGGAAAGCACCCTTAGAGCCTCCTGTTTCTATAAGTGAGGAATAAAACGCTTGGACTCATGGAAAACTAATCCATGATGATGGAGTGCTATGGATTTGTTTTATAAACCTCTTGACCAATCAGAAGGTCCCCTTTACCTGGGACAAACATCAAGTGCACGGTGCGGGGGAACGTCTTCCCCGCCGCCTTTAGACGCCGGATAGCTTCAATGTACCTGAAAAAACAAACACACACACACAGGAGGTGTGTAAAACACGAGTGACGTAGCGCTGATCAGTCACCGATATGCGTTTCGGTTTGTACTACGGGTTTGACCGGGCAGGACAGGACTCACTGCATAGTGACCGACTTCATGTCCTGCGTCCCTCTGCCGTAGACGTTCCCCTCGGCGTCCTTCACAGCGGCGAACGCGTCGTACTTCCAGTGTTCCTGCAGAGTCCATCACAACGCTTTAGCAGATTCAATTTACTGCTGTTGATCCAGAAAATACTTTTTCAAACAAAATACAATGGAATATCTCTGACTTCTCGATCAGCCGACGTCAGTTGTTGTGGAATTTATAATCAAACCTCATCACGAACAGCACCGGATTATTCATTAGCCCGTATTGTATAAGCATGACCTGTACCTGGAGCTCGAAGTCCACGTTCCTGGTGTTTATTTGAGGAGGAATTCATTTGAATAATTACTAACATTTGGTTATCCGTGAAAAGATTTTGTAAATAATGACACTGTTAAGATTTATGGTGATTAAAAAGTACGAGAGATATTCAGGTCATGGTGAGCAGTGCAGAATAACAGAACACTTTATGTCTCTATATAATCTCCTGATACACTAATGCACTTATCCCAGTGTCACTAGCGCTCGGCCACCATCAAGGCAGAGCGTTTTCTCATTCACGATCACGACGATCTGATTCACATCTGAAACACCGGCCTCCCAGGAACTCCTTTAATGCCCCAAACATGCGGAAATGTCTTGGAGCGACGTCAGGACTGTACGGGAGATGTGCCAATAACTCCCAGCTGAGTTCCTGTAACGTGCAAGCGGTGCTGGTGAATGATTGTCGTTGTTCAAGGATCAGACGTTCCAATCGCTGAATGTTCAGGACTGCAGTGGAGCTCCGAGTCTCCTCGGCTGGGATCGTTGTTCACGGACGTATGGCTTTCTTTAAAACTCTTGCACCATCCAGATGTATTACTGCGACTAAGATTCACTATAATAATAATGAAGACTTTTATGCCTTCATTCATGAGAAAGTTCTTCACAAGTCCCAGTTTGACCTGAACGTTTCCCCACATACATGACACCCCGTTTAACAGTAAAAAAAAAAAAAACCCACCAAGCCCTAACCGTCCCTAATAATGCCTAATAATACCTATTAACACTCGATAATGCTTAATTAACACGTGTTTTTAATCAGCCACACACACTCACAGTCTGACCTCGGCGTGTGCCAACGGCTTGAAAGAACGAGGTTTGTGAAACTACAGGTCCGAGTTCACGCAGGTAAAAAGTCTGTATATTATTTTAAAAATATCTGATCTGTGCAGGATCAAAAGCGTGAAAAGTTTAGTTTCCTCCCAGTCGGCATAGTAACTGGTGAAAATTAAACAAATCCTCAACAGAACAGCTAAACCACAGACAGGTAGCTGACGGCGTGTGACACGAGAGAAATATTATTCTGCAGTGCTGACTTTGGGGGTTTTGGCAGATTTGAACCTCCGGGAATATAAGGAAAAACAAATCAGACTCGTTGTTATTAATCTGTTTTTGGATAAACTCCAAATCTAATCTGTTTCATCTGCAGGTTATGATGATGAAAATAATAAAATCCTACACCCATTCATCCAGATGTTCTTGAGATTCCTCGAATCGTGAACAGATAGATGAACAGATCCAGGCGCTGACCCGGGTCATGGTGTGACCTTTCAGAGACCTTTCTGGTTTATTAGATCACTAGTGAAGGAGCCAGAAGTGGCAGCTGGGGATCAAAACTATCTCAGACGGCATGAGGGAGATAATATGTGAGGGACAGTGTGGTTATAAATCATTTCAGTCATGTGGACGTGTGCAGCGTGCCGTCTATTCGCTTTTATGTTAGCGTAATGAACCCCTTGTGTCCTCGTGTGTGTGTGTGTGTGTGTGTGTGTATGTGTGTGTGTTCTTGCCGTACCTGGTACACAGGGACCACGTCGGTGTGAGAGTTGAGGAGGACGGACTTCAGCGCGGGATTCGTGCCGGTCCACGTCAGGATGGTCACCACTCTACCGGGACACACCTGAGACACAGAGACAGCATGTGTATCGCCTGCATTATTGAGTATACGGCTAGAGCTTATCCGTTACTCTAAAGCCGCGTGTGCAGACCCCCCAGTGGTCCGTAAGGGTACTACAGGTTGTCCACAACACGCCATAACTCTGAAAGTGCAGATGTTCTGGTAGTTCTCATGTCATGCGAACAGCCCTGTTGCCCCGGGCACTATATTTAGTTTTTAAAACTCCTGTAAAATATTTCATGATTAAGTATTTAAAAACTAAATATAGTCGCAAGCAATGATGAGCGGGTCCAAGCACCTTGCGCCATCATAACCCGCCTCACCAGTTGCCATGGCTGGGGCAACAGGTCCCTTAGCATGATGATCTGTGTAACACCTCTCGTCCATGATCCTGCTCTAAGAACCCGGACCGTGTTAAAGTGTGTTACGGTGCTACAGATTCAGGAGGAACAGATGGCTTCATGCTCTCGCCCCCTGGCCCCCTGGTGTTCTTGTAAAGTTAGGTTGATAAATTTCCTGTGTCGCTCGTTACTACACATCTTCACCATCCTGTGGTTCTGTACCTCCACTTTCTTCATGGGCAAACCGAGTTCCTCTGAAATCCTGTCGATGAACCCGAGAGCTGCATCTGTGTACACACACACAGACACACACACACACACACACACACACAAAAACATTCCAGTCAGCATTTCAGACAAAACCCGTGCAGCCAAACATGCTGATTCAGATCACTTCCCGACACGTCAGCGTGTTCCGCGTGCCTGCGTGTTTTCATATCTGAGCTCCGAGGTCACTCAGTGATAGAGAACGATTTATCACATTTGAATAATCTGTTACGGTTTAAGGCTCTAATGACAGTGAAGGATGAAACAGAACTGGCTGGTTGTAAGAAAATAAATCATTCTTGCTCACAGCTGAAACCTTCAGTCTGAGGACGTGCGGGTATGCAGCATGTATTGGCTCTTTAAAACCATAAAGGCAACCTATGACATGTCACAGAACACCAGGACATAGAGGAGGGGAAAAAGAGCACTGATAAATAATTAATAACAGTTCTTTCTTTAACCTCTCTCTCGCCCTCTCTCTGTGTGTGTGTGTGTGTGTGTGTGTGTTAAAGAGCAGGATAAACAACCTTCAGCTTTAAGAACGCCCCTTGTTTGTTCTCATTCCTAGAAACACGTCTGCAGAAAGGAGAGACAGATCTATATTTGACGAAGCGTGTCCCCTGCTAACCGGCTTTATCCAGATAAGACACACGAGACTTATTTACGACAGGACAGGTGTCCTCAGGTTTCCCTGGTGAACTTGGGCCGTTAGTATCTAAACTGATCCTCGTCTACCCGTGATTATTGATCAGTTATTAAAAAGCTTATTTAAGGAGCAATAATAATGAGTTAAAAAGAACTCATGATTCTTTATGTGGTGTGTGTGTGTGTGTGTGTGTGTGTGTGATTGTGACTGAGGTACCGTAGTCTGGTTCGGGATGGACTGTCTTCAGACGGAGATACTCTCTAAAAAGAGAAACAGCAGGATCTTCGCCCGCTCCTCCTCCTCCTCCTCCTCCTGCATTCGGTCCGTCCTGATCAGGCAACATGCCGCCGTCTCTCACCGTCCTGCTGCACAAAAACTGAGAGATGATTAACCAGGTGAAGCTGGCAGGTGTCTCACACACACACACACACACACACACACACACACACACACACACA
This sequence comes from Clarias macrocephalus, assembly GCA_011419295.1. NCBI lineage: Eukaryota > Metazoa > Chordata > Actinopteri > Siluriformes > Clariidae > Clarias > Clarias macrocephalus. The sequence continues at coordinate 24,045 of JAAGKR010004313.1, read as the reverse complement.
CACACCACTGCTTTGTCAGCGCTTTATATAATCTGACACACACACACACACACACACACACACCTTATCATCATTATTATTACCATTACGCCTTCTCTCTCTCTCTCTCTCTCTGAAACTGTTAAATTATAATCAGCGTGTGACAAGTGTGTTTATCTTTAACTGATTTACAGTTTCTACAGAAGGTAAAATGTTAACATTATTATATAAAAATACTTTCAATATATTAACACTAATTAATTTGAAAAACATGAAAACATTTTAGTCTTGATTCCTCTTATACAATCTTTTTAAACAAACAGACAGACAGACAGACAGACAGAGAGAGAGAGAGAGACAGACAGAGAGACAGACAGAGAGAGAGAGAGACAGACAGACAGCATACAAATAGATAGACAGACAGATCAACAGAGAGACAGACAGAAATTTAAACAAACAGATGTACAGCCAGACAGATGATGTGTTTCCGTGCTGATCCTCAATCAGTGTTTACTGGTCCGCTTGGGGCCTGATTACGCAATAATGATGACGACCCCCTGATCTGAGATCAGCCGTGTGGCCCGAGTAACTGCCACGCTGTGAAACCCGGAGCACAAACAGCACACAGCGGTCAGGTGATGTAACGACCTTCCTGACGCCTCACTTCTGATTTATATCTGTGTCAAAGCTCATCAACAATAAACCGATATATATTTAATAAAGGCTTCTGTGACTGACTCGGGTGCTGCGGAGCTGCTGTATGATTATTATTATTATTATTATTAATGTTAATATGATGTTGATTATGATTAGTTTTACCTGCTCGGCTCGGAGGGTGTTGTGGTGTATCCGAGGAGACTCCGGCTTCATCCAGCAGTAGCTGAGTTTGAGCCCCAGGTCCCTCAGGATGAAGCTGAAATGTTACCTCAGAGTTTCGCAACACGACCTGACAGAGCGCGTACTAGTTCCTCACAACGCGAGAAGTGCGGGAGTGTGCGGCTTCCTGCCCGTGTGTGTGTGTGTGTGTGTGTGTGTGTGTTTACACACTGCACCTCACGGTATCTCTGCTAAACCACAACAGTAACAGTAAACACCACACGCACAAAAACGGAGCTTCTGTTGCGTTCCTATATTATTATTTCTCACGCGCACTACTCACGCGCACTACGCAGCGCGCTAGTATCCGGGTTTCACCCGCTGATTGTTTATTAACGGACGCGCACAGGAAGAGCAGTCGATCACCGAACGATCGATGCGATCTCAGAAAACATCTCAGAGAGCAGAACGCTTCAACTGTAGTCACGTGTTTACGGTGTGTTTATGACAGGGTTCCACTGGTGTTCTGCTTATAAACAGATTATAAACACGGCATTACATGAGGTAATAATTATCCTAAATACACACACATAGCTCTCTCTCTCTCTCTATAGCGTTTATCCTGCACAGGGTCGCAGGAAGCCCGGGGTCGATCTCAGGGGTTCTCAGGACACCGGGCCGGTGTGAGGGTATATCACAGGGTCACACTCACACACTACAGGGCAAGTTCCATCCAGCCATCCATCTAGGAACCTCTGTAGTCCAGTTAGCAACCATGCAGGCCAGTGGTGACCGCCGTATTCATTCCCATCTTACGACTGTGGTAGAACCTCCGGTCAACATTCACAAACGCATTCACACATTACGCGCAATTTGGGAACGACAATTAGAATACTGCATGTCTTTGGAGAGTGTATTTTAGAATTATAATTATCATCCTGGTATAAATAAAAGGAAACATGTGCACCAAAATCATTTATATACTTTTCAGCAAATAACTTTCTTTGAGATGATTTAGCCTCTAATACATTATTAACACTTTAGTGCCTTTCCTTTAGTAACTTTCTTTGAAATGATATAAAATCAGTAAAATGTTTTTTTAGATGGATGGATAGATAGATAGATAGATAGATAGATAGATGGATGGATAGATAGATAGATAGCATGATCCATGAGAAACATAGGGAAGTGATTTTGGTGCACATGTTTCCTTTAAGATTAAGATTCAGTTATTTGTCACTTGCAGCACAGTAAAATGATTTTTCCACATATCCCGGTAAGGAATCTGGGGTCAGAGCGCAGGGCCAGCCAGGATACAGAGCCCCCTGGAGCAGAAAACACAAACGCAGATAGCCCCCTGGAGCAGACAGGGTTAAGGCCTTGCTCAAGGAATAAACAGTGGCTCGAACCACAGCGCCTAGTGGAAAGCCTTCCCAGAAAGGTGTACACCAGCGGTCTCAAACTCAGTTCCTGGAGGGCCGCAGTCCCACAGAGTTTTGTTCCAACCCTGCTCCAACCTACATACCATGTAGTTTTCAAATAAGCCTTAATGACTTGTTTAGTTGGATCAGGTGTTTTTAATTATGGTTGGAACAAAACTCTGTGGGGCTGCGGCCCTCCAGGAACTGAGTTTGAGACCCCTGGTGTAGACCCAAAAACAGAGGGAAAACATCTGGAACGAGATGTTCGACAAGCACCTGTGGGTGTAACAATCAGGGGGCACATACTTTGGAGGCAGGGAGCATATAATACCTTAATAATACATTTAAGAATATTTATACCAGTACGATAATTGTAGCTGATACTTCACTATAATAAACCTTTAGAGACGTTGAACAACTGATTGTATTTATTATACCGATATTACATCGGGTTAAGGAGATATAGTTATATCTAGTGCACTTTCTTACTTTTGATGTAAATCTCCTTTAACCTTTAAAAAGTTGTAAAAGTGAACTTTATGACATTAATGGGGAAATTGTGTGTTTTTGTGAATGGATTCAAACAGAATAACACATCCTGGCAAAGCTGAATCCCAGCACAGCCATGCTGAAAGTAATCCTTTTTATTCGATTTAGGGTTTTAATAATGTTCTGCGCTTTTTTATTTACAAGCAACAAGCCACATCTGATGAACTGTACACATAGACTGTACACTATACACACACACACACAAAAAAAAAAAAAAAAAAAAAACCGCTTGCATGAAATAAATAACCATGTCACGGAACTGCACTGCATTAGCATAAAGTGCGTTTAGAGAGGTTGTTACGCAGGGACACGAGCCAGGGAAAGCATCCGGTTAATCAAAGCGGGACTCGCAGGGATGTCGTAGAAATGTTTTATCTTTTTTTTTTTTTTAATACATGCACACAAAGCATCGCAAAGCTTCGGCAAGTATCAGAGGTCAGAGCCAGGCCGTTCAGATTGACAGGAGTTCCACAAGGTTGCCGTGGTTCCGAGGCTCCGGCGCGAGGTCGAGGTGGTGTGACTTGGCTCATGAAACCGTCACAAAGGGCGTTGCAGCGCATAGTCATCCTCAAACCACCTGGAGACTTGTTTCAGTGAATGATCCCTAATTACTTGTCACCCCGATGTGTTTAATCGGGTGAAACTGGTGTCGTGTTCAGCAATTCTGTAAAAGCACGGGCAAATTATTTATGATCATCATCATTAGTCATTTCAGATAAAGTATCAGCAACAGTCTCTTTTCTCACATACACACACACACACACACACACACACACACACACACACACCATCTGGATTTTAGATTGTACAAATTTGGAAATCTGGAAAGGGGCGTGGTATACAGGAGCAGCATGATACCAAAGGAAAACAAAAACAACAACAAAACAAACAAACATCATGTCTCTGGTTCTTCTCGAGGTCTGAAGCTGCGCCAAATGTTCAGAAGGAAAGTTTTTATGCCACTTCTCTTTTCTTCTTCTTCTCCTCCCTTCTGTTCCTTTCACAGTTTGTTCCACTCTCTCTCTCACACACACACACACACACACACACACACACACACACACACACACACACACACACACACACACTTCATTTGGACACCTTTTTTGTTTTGTTTTCAATTAATATGGCACTAGAGTTGAGAAGATTCGTCTAATTGTTTTAAAACAACATGTAATTTTTTTTTTTTCTTTTAAACTGTGTTAGTCGAGTGTGTTGAGGAAGTGCAGCAGCGCCTGGTGGAACTCTCGGGGTTTGTCCATGTAGCAGGCGTGTCGCGCTCCAGACAGCTTCACCACCGAGTGATGAGGGAGGTGCTGCAGGTTCTTCAGAGACTGAGAGCCCAGGTTAGTGTCTAACTCTCCGACCACAATCAAAGTCGGGGTCTGAAACACACATTATTATTATTATTATTATTATTATTTGAGTTTACCTTTGTCTGTCACCATGTACTGACACTGGACACAGTCACTGTGAATGAGCTGTTACTATGGAAACGATAACATTTTAAAACAAACACACTGTCGGAGACGTAGTTACAGAAAGTAATGCGTACAGAAGTACAGCTTCAAATCACAGGTTGATATTAATGCGCTTGCTTTACACACACCTGGATGTCGTGGTACTGCTGTGGCGTGAGTGTTCGGGTGGCGACCGGCGCGATGGGGACGAAGGCTCGTAGCTGATGGCTGAACCGCTGCAGGAAGGGCAGAGCGTAGTGACCGCTCATAGACGGAGTGATGAGAACCGGAGCGCGAACGCCCAGGGCCTCGAGGAAGTGCTTCAAGAGATCCACACGACTCTGCTCCGACTTCACCGACTCCGACGCTGGAGATTTCCCAAAACCTGAATGGAGAAAGAGAGAGAAAGAGACAAAGAGAGAGAGAGAGAGAGAGAAAGAGACAGAGAGAGAGAGAGAGAGAGAGAGACAGAGAGAGAGAGAGAGAGAGAGAGAGAGAGAGATACAAACATATGGTGAGATGAAGTGAGAAAGTGAAAGAATAAAACAGACAGAAAGATGAGGAGAAAGACAGATGTGTCTAGTGATCATCAATAAGAAAAAAAAGCCAGTTAATACATGGAAATTTAACACATCTATCTGATACATACAAATCCAAATTTTAACTAAACTAAATAACTGTAAACTTGACTGAAGTACAGGTGGAAGGCAGAGCTTGGTGTGTGTGCGTGGTGTGTGTGCGTGGTGTGTGTGCGTGTGTGTACCTGGCAGGTCCAGAGCCAGTGCCTGGTAGCGGTTAGCGGCGAGCAGACTGAGCGTGCCCAGCTCCTCCCATGTCCTGGAGGTGAAGGCCTGACCATGCAGCAGCACCACCTGCAGCCTGACACAGGAATTACACCGCCATCACGTCACACCTCAATACACAAGATTCTGCATTCACCATGTCTGTTTGTGTAAAGACAATCATTATATTATAAATCTTATTCATGATTTAATTATACTATATAGCTTTATGTTATTTCTATTCATATTTATTATCATGATAAACATCCACGATATAAACCACCCAAAAAACTCTACATAGTTCTGTGGCTTTTTTCATATTTAAATAAGTTCTAATTTCATATTATGTATTTTTATTCCCATATTATTTTTTATTTATATCTCTGTAATGTCAGTTATTATTTCTTGTAGTCTTTAAATATAATGCACCTGGAGATTTTTATATATTTATCATTCACATGCTTTAAGTCATTTCAATACAAAAGAAAAAAAACTTTCTTGTATTTCGTTATATTAAAATACATTTCTGTATTATTACAAGTTTTTTAAAATAAAATTCATCATGTTATTAGCATTTTTATGCTTTTCATTTCCTGCTTTAACTGTTTTTTTTCCCCTTTGACAGCATTCAAAATGAAAAGCTGTTTGTTTTGTGAAAATAATTATTTATTGTATTACTGCCCTACGTGTAGGGGTCACATGACCAGACCTGGGTAGGACCTGTCTCCCGGACGAGTCCACAGGCAGGGCCTCTCTGAAGAACAGCGGCGGGTCGCTGGGGATCTGTCCCGTGCGGACGGTGATGTTGATGGGTGACGGAGAGGCAGAGATGAGCCTCTGTGTCCTCTGCACAGCCAGAGACGGCTCGGTGTTGCTCTGCCTGATGGAGGACGGCAGCAGCAGGTACAGAAGCACGGTGAAGAGCAGCACCAGGCCGAGCACCACCGCACGGTTGCGCAGGAAGCTCATGGTCTCGCTGGAGCGTCCGGTCTGTACACAGGAGGAAGACTTTACATTTCATTTAAAACCATCATGATACAAAAAACTGAGCAGTCATGATTATTATACAGATTTAGATAATAAAGACCACAGAAATCTAAAGTTCCAAGTCTTTCAATCAAGCAGAACGAAACGATTCACTCAAAAGAATCATTCTGTACGTGGAGGACTTGTGAGGTGAATGTGGCAGTGAGAAGATTTGAATCGTCTGAACTAAACAGAATAACTCAACTCACTCAAATGAGTCAGTTTGTACATTAAGGACTAAAAGTGGCAGAAAATTATCCACATCATTTGGAAAGAACAGAACGACTCAAATCACATAAAAGAATCATTTTAACATTACACACGACGTGTGACAATAAAATGATTAAAAACATTTGAAACTAAATCACAAGTGATTCACAAAAAATTGTTTAATACATTATAGACGTTGACATGACAATAGAAAATGTGAAAAGTGGTAGATTAGTAGAACGAGTAGATTCACTAAAAATAATCGTTTTTATCCATAATTGACTAAATATGGCAGTAAAATTATTCGACTCATTTGAACCCAACAGAACGACTCGAATCACTCAAAAGGATTTAACATTACTCTACATATACCAGTCGAACGATCCGAATAATTTGAACTGAAATCTCAAACCGAATCATTCAAAGGAATCGTTTTGAACGTTACAGAATTAATGTGACGAGAAAAAGATCTGAATAATTTGAACGAGCCGATTCACTGAAAAGAATCACTTTGAACATTACAGACTACACATGAGGTGACTCATCTACTCGAATCATTTGAACCGAACAAAAGGAACCGATCCGATTAAACGAATTACTTTGCACGTTACAGCCTTCATGAAGAGATGTACGGGATCCGAATCATTCGAACCGAACAGACGGAGTCGATTCTCTTAAATAAAAGAATCATATTTGCACATCAGTAGTGAAGTAACGGCGTCCTTGCCTGACAGGTGGAGGTCACGTGACCCGTGTCAACAGAAGGCTCGCTGCAGTGTGCAGTCTGTGGCATACATTTGAAACACACACACACACAAGCCGATACCTATAATATAACTCCCTAAAGGTTGTGTGAGATAAGTGCCTGTATCGAAATAAACTACACATGAAAAGGTGGCATTTGTGAGAAGATATATATGTGCGCATTCGGGGAACACGGCTAAGGTCAGCGATTGACCCCGAGCTCACACACCGGCTAACGGAACGAGAACATGATTAGCATGGACAACATTCCCAGAGTTAGACTCACCTACAGAGAATCGCACAGAGAGCACGAGTCAGACTGAAGCGCTGTAAAGACGTGTTTTATCAGGACGGACATCTTGACAGCGGCGGCGCAGGATTCGCTCGAGTTCTGCACCAAAACAGCTCCGGGTGGAAACGCGTGTGCTGTTGATAATGGTTCCGCCCTGGCGTCGGCGCCTCATTGTTCTCGCACATCTTTATTAGGAGAAGGAAAAAAAAAACCTGGAGCATAAGTCTGAATTTGTTTTGGGTTTTATAAAATAACTACAGGGTTATACTTATACATACAGCACACCTAATATTTAACTGTATGTCTCTTAGCAGGTTCCATCTTTAGCACATGGTCACGGAAACAACCTTCTGGAAGGATGCTGGTTGGCTTCCTGACCACTCCTTTTGTCAGGTTTGGTAGTGTCCACGTCAGATTTAAATGTGTGTCTTGGCAGAGACAATTTTTAAGCATGTCCCACACATTTGTTTTTTATAGTGTTGGTGGCTTAGTGGTTAGGATTGTAGCGTTGCACCTCCACGGTCAAGGGTTCGATTCCCACCTCGGGTTTGTGTGTGTGGGGTTTGCATGTTCTCCCCGTGCTTGGTGGGTTTCCTCTGGATGCTCCAGTTTCCTCCCACAGTCCAAAGACATGCAGATTAGGCTACTTGGCATTCCCAAATTGTCCAGGGTGTATCCTGCCACATGTCCTAAGTTTTCTGGGATAGGCTTAAAGTTACCCCACTATATCCATTTCACCACCACTTTGACAATGTCATGTTGAAACACTTAAGTTAGTCCATTACACTGTTTAGCTGATGATATGAGGTTCTGCTGAAGAATTCCCGAGGTTCTTTTCCATCTTCAGTTTGATGCTACCACCATCGGCCTTTACACCTGCTACACTTGGCCAAATGTATTACGACAACATGCCATGTATTATAGTCCCCTTGTGCACAAAACAGTTGGTGTCACTGATTAGTTCGAGGCTATATGACTAGTATTTTTAGTTTTGGCGGTGTGATTACGTTTCCATCTTTCCGCGCGAAAAATATAACATTATTATGTTTTGGCGGTCCTTGCGGTTGCATGTGGCCCTTGCAGAACTTCAGCGGAATGTCGGCGGGCAATCGCGGAGGCTCACGGTGTCTAACACTGCATCTCACCGCGAGTCAAACCGCATAGGTGAGATAGGGGTATAAAAGGTTGTACTAATGAAATGAAAACTAGTGAAAAACTGTCCATGTGACAATGGTGCTGAGCTACTGGAGCCATGGCCTGGGCCATCTCCAGACCTTAAGTTAAGAGTAAAACTGCTGTATAATGGTGAAGAAGGCAGGAGCAGTCAAGAAACCGTCATCTGATCTTCAGGAAGCGATCAAGCAGGCATGGATTGAGCAATCGAGGATTGGACATAATTCTTTCACTCCATGGTGATATAAAACTGCTTTGACTGGTGACATCTTCCAGTTCATGGCCTGTGCCTTGATGGTTCCTGGGTTGTTCCTGACCATCAGAACGAGTTTTCTCTCAGCTTAAGTGGACAGTTTGGATCTTCTTCCAAATCTTGGCACTGTGGCTGCACCTCCCAATAACTTGTCCCTACAGTGTGTACAATAGTTCTGATCTTGGAATCTGCAGATGTTTAGAAATGGCTCTGAAAGACGTTCCTGACTCGGATAAATCTGCCACCCTCTTTCTCTGGTGAATCCAATGAGTGCTGTCTCTCTCTCTCTCTCTCTCTCTCACACACACACACACACACACTTTTTATGTTGTACAGAGAAGCTAGCAGCTGGAGTCCATCATCATCATCATCATCATCATCATTATCACTAACATAAAGCTGAGAGAGCTCAGGATCTGCAAATTTAAACATTTCAGGATTTTCAGCCCCACTGAGTAAATAATGTAATTGTGTGTATGTATAATTTCGACCCTGTGTTTTGTTTTCATGAAACCAGAAATAAATTAAACCTTCTGCTCCAAACTGTTGGGGTTTTCTTCTGTTAAACTCGTGTGCTTTATTATCGGTCTGTCTCAAAATAATCATTAAAAGCCCAATATTTCCATGTTGTTTATGGAAGAGGAGAGGCTCTTTTGCAGGCTGTTATTATACCTGTTGCACAAGCCAGTGTAGTCTTAGTGTCGGTCCCAAGCCCAAATAAACGAGGAGGGTTGCGTCAGGAAGGCCAACAACGACTGCCTCAGGTGCCGTTGGTCAGCAGGATATCTGTGGAAATTGGGTTACTGTTGACCGGAGAAAGAAAGGGGGCAGACGTGTCCAGAGAGAGAGAGAAATAAGAAAAGGTAGACGTGTAAAGGTTAAAATTAAAACTTTGAATGTTGGCACTATGACTGGTAAAGAGAGCGAGCTAGCTGATATGATGATAGGAATTGGGATAGTAAGAAGAGGGAAGTGGCAAAGGCTAAAGCACAGGTGTATATAGTTGTATAAGAGTTGTATAAGAAGCTAAACTCAAAGGAAGGCGAAAAGGAATTATATCGACTAACCAGACAGAGGTCAAGCAAGGAAGGGTGTACTACAGGCTAGGGTGATAAAAGTTGCAGATGGAAATGAACTGGCAGGGGAAGAGAGTGTTTTGAGAAGGTGGACAGAGTATTTTACGGAGCTGATGAATGAAGAAGGTTAGATGAGGTGGAGGTAGTGAATCAGATAGTACAGGAAATTAGTAAGGATGAAGTCAGGACAGCTATGAAGAGTGAAAAGGCAGTTGATCCTGGTGACATTCCAGTGGAGGCATAAAAGTGTTTAGGAGAGATGGCATCTTAGAAAGAGAGAGGATGTCTGATGAGTGATGTGTTCTAGTTCCAATTTTTAAGAACAAGGGAGATGTGCAGAGCTGCACCATCTACAGAGGCATAAAGCTTTTGAACCACACCATGAAGAAAGAGTAGTGGAAGCTGGGTTAATTGTCAAAAGGGTAGTGTGGTAGAGAACTGAAGAAGAGAGTTCAGGCAGGATGGGATGGGTGGAGAAGAGGAGCAGGAATGATCTGTGACGTATCGGCAAGAATGAAAGGGAAAGTCTGCAGGACCGTAGTCAGACCAGCAATGTTGTATGGTTTGGCTGCTGACATAAAGACAGGAAGCAAATGCTGAGATTTGCTTTAGAAGTGACAAGAATGGACAAGATTAGGAATTAGTATATTAGAGGGACAGTGCAGGAAGGACAGTTTAGGGACAAAGTTAGAGAGTGCATGTGCAGAGGAGGGATGTGGGGTATATTGGGAGGAGAATATTAGAGATGGAGCTGCCAGGGAGGAGGAAAAGAGGAAGGTCCAAAGAGAGGTTTATGGATGTGGTGAAGGAGGACATGCAGGACACACGCTTTTATCACCTCTAGGTAATACTATTGTAACGTCTTACTGTATGGTTGTTCAACTATGTGCATGGACAAGCTTCAATTAGTTCAGGATGCAGCAGCGAGAGTCCTCACTAGAACCAGAAGATACGAGCACATCACCCCTATCAAGGAACTCACAGTCCTTGCTTTCAGTTCCTTGGAATCCACATGACTGAGGATCTCACCGTCTCTGAACTCCTCTGTACTGATTAGGAAGGCACAATAGTGCCTGTATTGAGTCATCCCCACAAACTGCATCTCAGTGTGGTATGGCAAATGCACCGCTTCGGACCATAAAGCCCTTCAGAGGGGGGTGAAAACCACCCATTGGTATTCAGCTACCCACCATGGAGGACATTTACAAGAAATGCTGTCTGCAAAGTGCGAAGGCTGTATCAAAGATGTCTTTCACCCCAATCATGGACTATTCACCCTTCTCCCATGGGGCAGGTGCCTCAGGTGCATCCATAATTTTCCATTGTTTATCACTACTGTTCACTACTGTATATTCCACGCTATTTATTCTGTATATACTGTATCTACCAGTATATACTGGTTCTGTAAGGAGATTTTTTTTGTTTATTTAGCATGGATGGAAGGAGTCTCTAGTCTTTAGTTTTGATCAAAGGATGCAGGCTGCTTGTCAGTACCTCGTATTATGAAAATTACAGCAGAGGCAGAGCTTTTTCTTACAAAGCCCCAAAGTTATGGAGTAGCCTTCCAATTAATGTTCGGGCCTTGGACACAAGTGCAGTGTTTACATCTAGACTAAAAACCAACCATTATTGTGAATAGATTTGCCTTAGGTAAAGGTACAGATCTGGGTGACTCATGGGTGCAGAGTATTATGGTGAACTGTATCCGGTCGCATGGATGCCCCAGGTGCTCTGTTTGGGATGCGTGTGGTGACTGGAGACGGTTCCACTACCATGAAGACATTCCTGGCCTCGGCTGAACAGACAGTTTTCTGAGGACTTGTGACTGCAGTTGCTGAATATTTCAGTACTGAAATTCCCACAAGCAGTTTTGTACCTGAGCCTCCAATAACGAAACTGGACTCCATATGAACCTAAACACGTCTCCTGTTCTACTAACCTTCCAGTTTCCTAACACACAGTCTGACTGCAGATCAATCCCTGCTATCCGTTATCACCCAAATAAGGATGGATTCCCTGTTGAGCCTGGTTCATCTTCAGGGAATTTTTCTTTGCCACCGTTGCTCACCAGGGACTGATCATTTGAATCTATACATATTTTTTCACATACTTCATACTATTTCCACTAATTTTCTTTTGATTCCGTAAAGCTGCTTTGCCACAATGACCATTGTGCTATACAAATAAAATTAAATTAACTTAAAGAGTTCAGTAAAGCTGTACATTTTTATTTATGTTTTGCATTTTTAAAAACAACATACTTTGCAAAATTCTCAGACCCATGACTGTAGATGTGCATGTGACTTTTTATTTTTAATATTTTTTTTACAGTTTGTAGGTAATTTCTCTGGAAGATTCTGACTGTTAAAGTTCGCAGATTAGAGTAAACCTATGTGGCTCAGAGCTTCGGTGCCGTATCAAGCAGAAAGCAGGGCGTCCGAGTGGAACCGCGTGTGAGTGAGTGTCTCGCTTTGAGGGCGCCTACATTCACGGGTCATATTTCTATGAATGATGTTATAACTGCGAATCTGGCAAGCACACCGAATCGATTTAAAGAGCGATAAACAATAAGCAGCGCTGTGGTTCTCGGCCCTGCCGTGAGTAAGCACATTCCCAAGGCTTCGGTAATGTGCTGGAAAATAATCAGAGATTAGGGAAGTTCTCGCTCGGAGTGAAGAAGTGGGAGTGGACTGGGAGAGATCTGACAGAACAATGAGCCCCCAAGTCTGGTTTGAGTTATGGAACAAGGATTGCTCTGTCTTTCCAGACCGGTAATGTTGCCTTTGGCAGCTTAAAACAACCAACCCCCCGCTAAGATTTGGGACAGATCCCAAAAACAAAACAAGGGGAAAAAAAATTGTGCAAAAGTGAAGTTAGTCAGCATGTGTAGGAGGAGGAGGGGAGGTAAGTGTGAAGAAATGGATAAAACACAACAGCAACACTGCACTTTCTTTCTGACTTTTTTTTTTTTTTTTTTAATACAGGAGTTTATGGAGCTGAATGTGAATCCTCAGGTAAGAGTTTAACACCAACACCATCCTGGATTATCGATCATGGATTATTCTCATATGAGTCGGGGCATTTTATTCACACATCTGGGACATTTCAGGACAGCACAAACACACAAAAAACACTCATGAAACCACAGCTCATGAATCAGTGATTTATTCTACAGTAATAAGAAACATCAAAATACAATCAATCACCCAGATCTGCACCAACATACAAAACAGAGCAGTTCTCATCCCCTGGTCCTGGTTCATCCACCTGAACATTTAACAGAGCATCTGATTTAACCAATCAGTTATTTAACATTCCTTGTTTTGTTTTTTGTTTTTTGTTTTAAACAAAGTGGGACCAGGACTGAGGTCCACTGATACACAACAATAATTATCGGCAATCAAAAACGGCGAGGCGGATTTGGTTTCAGCATTAAAGCAAAAAGTGAGAGGGACAGAGAGTTCACAGTGCGTTCAGTCTGTCGCTCAAACTTAAGATGCACTTATGGCACTTGATGATTAGCACCGAGCTAATTAACGGCAGCGTGTTACCCCAAAACCGTTCACACACGCTGGTGAACAGGCCTGGGGTGTGAACCTGGCAGTGAAGGTCACGGCACGTGACGGAAGGCAAAGTGGTGCAGAGATCAGGGTCACATGGTCACTTTGGTGACTGGTCCGTAGTCGATTCAGAGTTAAGCTCTTTGTATTAAAAGACACACACACAGTCTTACACTAATACATGATTTCACCCACAGAGAGACAAAAAGTTTACAAAATACTATAAAACAAATGGGAGTTAAAATTCTTCCAGTTTCCTCCACAGGCGACAGCTTTGTGCATGAGTGTGTGTGTGTGCGCGAGTGTGTGTGTGTGAGCGTGCGACACCATCCAGCAGTGGCCCCGCTTCACACAGAGTCTCTGAGCAAGTTGGCAGCGTGTTATTTGGCCTTTAAGTGAACAACACCGAGGCGTGGATGAGAAGCGATCAGAGTAAAGCATGGTGCGTTAAAGGCACAGGAACGGGTCTGCACGAGACTGAGGAGCTCGGAAATGCTTAAAGGCTTCACGTGGGTTTAATAATTTCTCCAGGCCTTGTCTGCGTCTACACTGGAGCTGGGCAGTGATTACAAAAAATACTGTGAGGTTCTGCTCATGACTGTTACGGATAATGAGTTTGCATCATCAAGCGCGTTTCTGTACAAGGTCCAGCTCTGGTCTAATACACATTTCCTCCTACTTAGTGTGCAGGTCTCCTATGTGCTGATACGACTCGTCTCGTCTCCTCTCTTCTCGCGGTGTTGTTCCATCGGCCTGATCTGAAACCGACGCCCTGGTTTTCCACCGAGCTCTCGGCCAACAAAATCAGTTCGGGTGTAGCACCAGACTGGAAGTACAAATGAATGGAAAGAGACATCAGTGCGAGAGGGATTTGGAGATTATTGGCTAAAAGTTATATGCCTGGATTCGTCCCTCCATGGAGTGTTTTATAGATTCGCCACAAGTTTCCAAAGTCCACTGACCTAGAAGCGGAAAATGTGCAAACGCAAACAGAGCTTCGTCTTAGCAGCTTCATCTTTAAAATGTTTTGGAGTCTGTGTGGGTTTTGTCTTTGGATTCAGTGTTAGTGGAAAAAGCGCTTCTGCGTGGCGACGATCGACTTTCACCTCTGTCCCCTGTGCAGTTCACGGTGCTCTGCAGGAGGGGGCGGCACTAAACTCGTCTGTTTCAGGTCACTGCAGAAAGATCAGAGTCAGCATCACCACCAGCGCCCCCTGCAGGCTGAGACCCGCTCTGTTTCCGGAGGCTTTCTGCGAGCACGACGGGCCCGTGTAGCCGGTGTAGCACTGGCACTGGAAGTCATGACTAAGCCTCGCCAGCTCCTCCTGGTCCATCTTTCCGCTCACGGTGAGACGTTCCTCGCGCAGCTCCAGCTTGTGCGTGCGAGTGCTCAGGTGCAGGTAGGTGTCCGTGTCAGGGTTCCTGCGCAGGCAGCGTCCTTTCCATTCACACAGATGCGCGCTGCACTGCTCGGCCGCGTGGGAGACGTTGAGGAGGTATCGGCCGAGGGCGCCGACGCGGAGGTACTCACGCAGGTCAAGGCAGTTTTTCTGCATATCAGGACAAAACAGGAGCGTCAGACGCCACACAAACTAGACACCGCTAACATCTCTACATCTGGTTAAATAATGCATGCCTCAAAATATTTGACCTTGCCGTGACCTTGACCCTGTCGCGATCAATTTCAAAATCTAATCAGATTATCTGTTGGTTTTAACAACGATTCCAGATCCATCCTACAAACTTTTAAACGTTCGTTTTGCAGAGCATCTTGGAATGATTGATGAGCGGTGTGGTGTTATAGCAGTGCATTGTGGGATTGCAGATGGTGGAGTCTTACCCTACTGCTGGTGTAGGAGTTGTTGCCCCACAGGATCACCCCGGCGGCTCCCAGGGAAACGCTCTCACCTATAGTGGAGATCAGATCCATCTGCGTGTGCGCGCGCGCACACACACACACACACACACACACACACACACACACACACACACACACACACACACACACGAAAATGAAATGAGACTACTGGGATGTTTCTCTGCATGTTTTCCATCAGAGTGAAGTCTGCTGTGAAGAGCGCTGCTGCACTCGTTGTCGCCCCCCCCCACCCTCTCCATCCCCTCTCTCTCTCTCTCTCTCTCACACACACACACACACACACACACACACACACACACACACAATTCCATTCTTCTTGGCTTAGTTTTCTTGAGAGCAAGGCTCATCTAAGTTCCTGAATTTCCTCTTTGTGTGTGTGTGTGTGTGTGTTATATATAAATAACTAGTCAAGCTGAAATGCCCCATGGTCTCTGCATTGCTCAACAAGAGCCCCCTCTCTGCCAGGAGACACCCCCCCCCGCACACACACACACACACACACACACACACACACACACACACACACACACACACACAGAGCAAATAATTCAGGAGCCCTGGTCAGTTTGATCACGAGCAGCATACACATGTACAGAAACACAATCCCCCTGACATCAAATCGCACCCCGCAGCACGAGCGCAGCGTTTATTTTTCCCCCCGACCGAGCAACCGGACTTCAGAGGACCATCTCCGTCAGAATGTCTCGAACCGTCTTCAAAGCGAGGCCTACATTCTTCCTTCTGCATTCTTTCCATCATGGAGAGCAGAGAGATTTCCTGAAGAGCTGGCGAACTCTCTCTCTCTCTCTCTCTCTCTCTCTCTCTTTCACAAAAAAAACAGCACACTAAAACTTTTCTCTGCTTTTAAAGACTAAACACATCCATCTGTCTTTTCATGTGTAAATCCATCCCTCTGCCTGTACATTTATATACAGCTGCGGTCACAAGTTTACACACACTCATCACGAGCATGCGTGTCAAGACAATATGGGGCTTGCGGTTCCTTTAAAATAAAAAATTTTTTAAAAAAAACATCTCAGTGCTCATCTGTCTATTGCAGATAATGTTGTCTATAATGCAATTTGTCCATTCCAACCTGTCCATTAGTCTCGCTCTCTTTCTCTGTCCTTCATGTACGTCTACACCAAGGTTTGGCAACCCACAGCTGCAAAGCTGCATGTGGCGCTTTCATCCATCTTCTGTGGCTTTCAAAAATAAAAAATGAGTATTTAATAATATATATATTTTTTTTGTTTGTTTGTTTGTCAATTAACTTTGCAATTTAACTTTTTTAAATATAATTCTAAATTTAAAGATTATGGTGATCTTGTGACATTAAAATAAAATGTGTTTAATTTTTTTTGTACCTCAAAATATGGCACAAATTGCCGAAGCGCGACACCCGTTAGCGCGCGATCTATTGAGCTTTTTGAGCCTGGTTTTATTCAGGTTGATGCTGATTGCATCAGCTTTTTATTTCATAAAGACGAGGAGGACTCAAATAAACACTGTATAATTTATTTAAAATGTAACCTCCAACCATCTTTTTTTGGAGTTCAAAATGTTTTTGTTGATGCAGAAATAAAATGTTGTTTTCTCTGTAGCAGTTCATTGCTTTTTACAAATAGTCACTATAGTGACTATAGTTTTTTTTATACATAGCATTAAGGCAAACATCTCTATATGCAGTGTTATCTTCATTATAGACGTCAAAAGGGTTTTGTGGCTCCCTGTGTTTTCTTTTCTGGGGGAAACGGCTCCAAATGGCTCTTTGAGTGTTTAAGGTTGCTGAACTCTGGACTATACATACACACAACAATCTTTATAATTCTGCTCGAATCGGTCTACTCGTCTCTCCCTTGCGCTCCTCAACAGCAGGATAGAAGGCGTGGCCTCTGTATCGGTCAGGTCCAAAAGTGACATTTAAATTTCCTACAGACCTGAATCCTGCCGTGTCTCACAGAGTGGAACTGAAACAGCTATAAATTTTTGTATTATCATTGTATTAAATAATTATACATGTTATAACGTGACCAAACTTTTGCGTCATTAAATCTGTGCGCGCGTCTCACCTCACTTAGCAGGTTGAGCCCATTGTTGTAGGTGGGTCGTGTGTAGACGAAGACAGGCCGCGAGGTGCCGTTCCCCACGGATGCCAGTCTCATACCCTCTTTGACGCGGTTCCTGACGAACTGCCGGCCGATGGCTTGGTCCTTCAGCACGCTGGCCAGGTAGATGGAGGGGAAGAGCGCCGTGCTCTCAGTCCACAGCCACTGCAGCTGGTTGTTGCGTTGTATCTCATCATCCGGGCAGCGGCCGGTGTAGTTTTTTAGACCACTGCCATAGTTGTGGTTATAGCAGTCAGGAAACAGATAGAAACCCCAGAGCTGATTGGGGCGTTCGCTTTTTACTTTACGCAGCGTCTCTAGCATGAACTTCTTTGCAGATAGCTCGAACTCCTGCTGAGCCACTCTTTTTACAATGTCTTCTTTCCAGCTAGGATTCTTTTCTGCTATGATCCTTATGGATCTTTCACGGTAAATATCTTTGGCTTGCCAGTTGCGGATCCAGAGTGGCCTCCATTCCTCCCAGTCGAAGACAGCCAGACCTTTAGCATTGCGTTCACTGATGTATTTGTCAAGTCCTTGGGGAATTTTTTTGAGATGCTGTTCGAGGCTGGCGAGCTGCGGCAGGCCTCCGTTCATGGGGATGGCATCAATTTCGTAATAAGGATACAGTCCCAAACGTTCTTTATAGAACATGGTGAGGTTTTGACGCACGAAGCCTTCGGTGGGGTACGCCACAATCTGGAAGAGTTCGAAAGAGAAACTGACGCCGTGCCGCGGGATGCAATCCTCCGTCGGCACGTTCCACGCCAGCAAGAGAGGCTTCTTGGAGTAGAGGGGCCATCTTGTGTGTTTGAGCTCCTGCGCACACAGGAGGGTCGTCAGAGTCAACAGACAAAACAGACCCGGGAAGAAAGAGAGCGACATTGCCTCTGTACCCTGTAAACACACACACACAGAGGAGTGGAGATCAGAAACCTGTGACACAGCATCTCCCCATTCCTGACTCTCCTGACATTTAACACCCGTGCTCACAGGAATCTGAATTTTCCAGTCATCTTCGGAACCACAAATGTGCACCTCGTCGCGCTAAAGCAACGCTTTTACAGCTTTGCTGTCTGTAGCCTGTCCTGGTTTCCCCTTAGCTTATTAAATCTCCTGCAATCAGGCAGAAATAAAACAAAGTTTTTACAAAGTTTTTTCTTCTTCTTCAGTTTAATTACAATCTGCTTAAATTATATAACAGAACAGTAAAATTTTTACTCGCAGGCCCGGGTTTGGGGCGGTGAGAACCGCTGGTGGAGTACTGATAATTAGACTTACGACATAACACAATACTTAACTCACACACACAGTGGCGTTTTCACATTCACACTGATAGAGGTCACTTTATGAGCATGAAGCGTCTCGTCGCTTCATCAGACAGCACCGATCCTGTGAATTGTTGCTGTACGCATTCTTGTAGTTCCAAACTAACTACACACACACAAAGAGCCTGTTCTCACAGGTGTCCCTGCATAGATACAGGTCAGAAATTCCTGCCGTCTTGATGCATTAGGAGCACAAGGGCATCTGAGGGGGGTTTTAAAGGAATCAGGTGACACACAGGGTGGTGTAACCAGAGCGCCCCTGAAACGTCAGTTTTTAACCCTAGACTAAACAGTCTAGACTAAACTAAACTAAAAATTGCTCATCAGACAATGGAAACAAAAAAATAAATAAATAAATCGTCTGAATGTAATTTGTTGCTCTTGTTTGCACATTTATGTTGTCTTTTTGAATAGTTTCATAATGTTGTATGTAGTAAATTAATTTATGTCGTAACAGTGCTTCATTTTACTGTGTACTGTGTATATGGTTAAAATGACAATAAAAGCCCATTTGACATGGCTTGACATGTCACGTCACATAGCCCAGGCCTGCTTCTTCAACTAGCTAGCGGAACAGTTGAGCGCCAAGACCCTGAGATGTAATAGCTGTGACTCAGGTGTAACTACAAAATGTTTTTTTGTTGTTGTTTGGTCATGTGACTGTAAAGAAATAAATTTGTGTCTGAAAATCAGACAGTCAATCTGTGAGCTCATGTGGGAATTTGGTGTTCTCTCTGAGGGTTTCCGGTTTCATCCATCTTCTTAAAAAACAATGGATTAAATGTGAGTGTGTGTGTGTGTGTGTGTGTGTGTGTGGTGATGAATTCCTTACACTTCTGTAACACGCCTGTCTCAACTCCTCAGGTGTGAAAGAAAAACATCATACACCCTGAGTTCTGTCAGAGTTTGAACAACAAACACTTCCTCAATTACACACACACTCATGTTTCAACACACACACATGGTTAAGCAATTAAGATGAAAGATTGCATAAAGGAATTGTCACACACTCACAGAGAGCGAGAGCGCGCGCACGCACACACGCACACTCACGCACGCGCAAGCTCCTGTTTACAACCGATCGCGTGGTTTACTTGTTTTCCCCCTTTTTTCAACGGAAAGATAAAAGGCGCGTTTAGATGACGTAAGCAGGCGCTGTGGGTTTAATTAAATCCCAACTGTGTGCCCGTGCGCGCTCGGGAAGACAAAGTTCGGCACGCGCGATCTGGCCCGTTATTTTAAAAAAACTTTTAAATTAACGGTCGCAAGCGAGAAACCGTTAGGAAGTGCACCCGCCTGATCTGGAACTTTCCGTGCGTTTCTGTGTGATCGCAGCAGTGTTTAATGCGTAAAGAGTAAAGAGCTACTGACCTGCACAAGTCGTTAGCAGTGTTTCTGTTTGAGCTCAGGACGCCGGGTTAGTCATCTCTCACACACGCTGTCAGCTCCCAGCTCACTCTGCCCATCACTTTACACACACACACACACACAGCGACGAGACTAAACTAAACCTAACGTGTGTTAAATATAATTCGTTTGTTTTATCCCCTCTATGTAGTTTTCATTAAAAGCTGCTCGTTGTCGCTCGGTGCTGCTCAGCTTGTGACGCTCCTCTTCCCCGTGAACGACTTTTCATTCTTCATGGTGATTAACCGCACTGTGGTTTCGGCCTCCGGTTGTTCCATTATCTGTCAACAATAGGGGTGTTCTGTAAAAAAAATCACTACACCTTATATGTGTTTAACATCAACAATATATAACCCATGCGCATTAATAAGACGTAAATCGTTTTCTAATGATTAGTGTTGTAAAGTCGCTTATTTTTCCACTAAAATGCCGTTATTACAGGGGGAACATCCCCGCGCTCCCCCGCACTAATGGTACCGTCGGAGGATTTCTCAGTTGGGGAGAAGATGAAATAGACTGCACGGATTCCACGGAAGCGTTCAACACAATGGGAGGTCGAGTTTTTTTTTCTTTCTTTCTCAGAATTCGACTTATTTCTGCCCCCC